>JAQFVV010006364.1:2757121-2758884 GCA_028023455.1 Epiperipatus broadwayi | reverse complement strand
GAATTAGAATTCAATATATATATATATATTCATTGAAGTATAGTGGAAAATTTTTCATATAATAATGTAACTAGAATATCAACTAAGACAAGAATCAATTAAAACTAGTAATGCAAGCTGAAATCATGTGATATATAATAACAACTGTATTTGCCTGAGATAATTTATGCCTAAAGTGGAAACTGCATTTAGCTTAATACTCTATATGATAATCATAACGAACAGCCACTCATAAACAAGTATGGCAATTCTAACTACAAAAAGAAGAAGAAAAAGAAATAAAGAAGTGAAAGAGAAAACTATTCTAGAAATAAGTTTTGTGGAGACTATAAAAATCAATCTGTGAACTGTAAACATGTTCATATACTGATCAATACACTGCAGAATGAATGTCTCTCAAGTTCAATCCATCTTTTTTCTATCTTTAGCTTCTCTTCTCCACATCTTTTGCACACTTTCTTATTTCATCCATCCATCTCACATGTGGTCTCTTTCTGAGTCTTTTACAATCTCTTGGAATCCAGTTTAAAATGTTCAAATATATCCATAGCCATTAAGAAATTCATATTTTTCTTAACGTATTTTTTCACCTTTTTTCTTGCAGCTTTTTAAAGAGGAAGGGAAATACCTCTTTCACGTATTCTTTTATTGGAGGGAGGGGGAAGCGATTTAAATAAAATGACTCATGTTAAAAGTTTGCCACCCCCTGAATTAGACGATAAAGCAGACCAATGTGTAAAATACAAGTAATATGCTATTAATACAAAGATGCAAACAAATTTAATTATATATAGATAAAACTTTTTTTTAATTTGCAGATAATCACAATACATTTTTATTTTTAAACATTTTCAAATCTTATCATGAAAAATATTCATAATATTTTTCTCAATATTGATAATCTGAATCTTCTATTTCTGAGCAATTATTATTTAAATCATAATAAAGATTTATATAATTCAATAATAATAATTTAATTCGTTCAATTCTGCATACTTAGACAACTTATACTGACACAATTTGAACAATAACAAAACTCTGAAAAATAGATAATTAGAAAAAATTGGTACACGTTCTTTCTATTTGTCTTTTTTATTTAATTTTTAACTTATTATATAAATATTTAAATTTCTTCTAATTCCATTAAAGAAAATGTTAGTTTTACAATAGAAAACATTTTTAGAAAACTTTTTTTAAATCTCAAAAATCCTAATATATTCAAGCCAATTTTATAATATATATGTAATGTTCGGATTCATTTATTAAGAACATAGATTATATGAAATTAAAGAGAAAGGATTTCACTTTTTTAAAATATGCACTTTACTAATTTTCTAATAACTCAATGCTGTCGTGTTGAGTACAGAAGAAACCTTCAAACCCAAACACATGGTAGAGATTTTATAAAAGATAAGAGCCGTCATCTTACCTTTAACCTAAATTCTGATTTATATAAGCCAATCTGAAGCCTCTTGCTTTGAGAGAGTGAAGATGTTATTCTGTTCCCTTTTAAATTCATTACTTTCTTACAAACATTAACATTTATGAATTATTTCGTGAATGTTAATGTATGTCAGAAAGTAATGGATTTAAAAGTGAACAAAGTAACATCTTCATTCTCTCAAACCAAGTTGCTTCAGATTGGCCTTTATAAATCAGAATTTAGGTTAAAGATAAGATGACCACTCTTATCTTTATAAAGTCTCTATTTTGCTTTTGGGTTTGGGAGTTTCTTCTGTACTCAACATGACAGCATTGAATTA
>JAQFVV010006364.1:2677121-2752121 GCA_028023455.1 Epiperipatus broadwayi | reverse complement strand
TCATTGTGGATATATTACATCGGGGAGACTAAATGTGCATTGAAAAAAAAAGAATTAGTGAGCAAGAATTATTATATAATAAGTTGCGTTGTTCAGCAGATAGGTATAAATCTGTTTTTGCAGAACATGCAGTGATTTATAATGGAGAATTCCGCTTTGATAATGCTTTTATTTTGCATATGGAAAAAGATTTGAAGAAAAGAAAAATTAAGGAGTCATATTTTATAAATAGTACAGACAATATATTGAATAAACAGTGTAATTGTGTTAGTATACACAATTTATGGAAAGTAGGTAATTCACGTGTTAGTGTTACTGGTATGAGAGTTTAATAAAATTTAAATATTAATGGATTGTACTTAAGATGGCAGAATACACCAAAGCTGGCTATAGCAAAGGATATTAATCTTCAATTTTATATAGGCATTTTTAAAAATTTTGTAGTTTTACTCTAGTGGATTTTTTATTATATTTATATTATTTGATACTACATATTTTGTCTGGAATTTCTACATGGCCTATAGTAATATGGTTCCGTGGTTATTGACTGAATGGCAAAGGAATTATAAACGTGTTATTAAAGTTTCAGAGGATTGCATTTTTAAAACTTTGTCAAAGCAGTAACGTTTATCCGAACTTTTGTTGCGTAAATATTAATGGTGTTATTGATGGACGTAAAATAGCAATTGGTAAAGTTAAACAATTGATTATTACTGAAGTAATAAATTTATGTTGTCGAAATTAAAATCAATTGAAAAATATGACTGTTGTAGAAAAATTTATTTGTGATAATGAATTTGAAAATTGGCTGGATTTTAAAAATAATTTTGATTTTTATAAAGAATTTTTACAACGGAAATTAATACGAAGTATAATAAAAAGTTTAATTTTTTGTTTAATAAACAGTTTCAGCTGAGGAATGGCTTTAAGAAAAAGGAATCGAATATAGTGAGTTTAATTGATGAACCTTTGGATTTGCTGGACGTTTCAGTTTTGGAGAAAGGAATAAAGTTTGTTGGAGGTCCAATTAAAAACTATAAAATGGAGGTTATTGCAGCAATAGAAAATGCTTATGAGATGCATCATGATCGAGATGAGATGATTTCTAAATTATCTTCGTTGAATATTTCTAATGTAAAATGTGATGATTCGTGGTATAAACAAATTAATTTAATAAGATATTTATCAGATAATAATATTACATGTATTAAAGAAGATAAAGATGGAAGATTATATTTGATGTTTAAAAGTTTATATAGAGAAAAGGTTGCTTGAAAATCTGAGTTCAAATCCCCTATATTTGGTATATATATATATATATAATATTATGGAAATAACTACTTTTCACATATCACTATATTATTAATTCATACATATATACATACTAAATTAAGATTCAGAGATAGATAAAAATGAGAAACGCTTTTGTGATATATACAGAACTTGTGCAAATAATATACTGACTTAAAAATAGGGCTCATAATAAGATCAAATTCTAATTTAGGCAGAGCCAATAAATATTGGTTTACTTAAAGAATAAGTTCTAGGCATATGTGGACCACTTGGGCTTTTAAAACATTTATTGACAAAAGAGGGTGTGTCCTTGTATTATATAATATATTATATGAAATATGTAAAGTAAATGATATATATATTCTAACCCAATTAGTTTACCTGGTTAGAAATTTTCGAGCTGTATTTCTAACCCAATATTTATTAGTTTATTAGTTTATTTGCCCTTTTCACCCATGACACTAATTTTTCAGGTTGTTGTTAAGGCAACCAAAATAAAGCAACATATCCATTAATTTTCCAATATGATCTAAAATACTTTTCATATAATACAATTGTACATTCAATTCTCTTAAGCCATGCCACGATTGTAATAACAACAATAATTGATCACTTATTAATTTAAAGAATAATTATAATAATATTAATCTCAGGGTTCTTTGTTTCACGTAAGGAAATGCTCGGCAGTATTGTGTTGTCGCATATGACTGGCATTCTGGTCGGCTATAGGAAACATTTATTTTACTTAAATTCAATGTGTCTTCATCTCTCATATCAACTGCTATATTATTTAAAGAGATGATAATTCTATTCAATAATGACGTATAATTTTGAATAACACAGCTTTTTTTTTTTTTTTCAGAATCTCAGTCAGAATAATCAAAAGACAAGGGTGCTTTTTGTGTCCTTCCATCATCCATGACAACACAATAATATAACTAAGATTTATTACTTAGACAATTTAACTAAATGGGAATGGAATAATGTGCAACCAAAGTTAATGGTTTGGGAATAAATTCATTTTTTTTTTTTTTTTTTTTTACACAAAGGTGAATGTTTAGTCTTAAGTTTTCAACTCCATAAATAATTATCATTAAACTAAAATATAATGACATATTCCGATCTGCTTAACTTTATTTATCTGGTATATTAAGTTTTTAAGAATTTGGAATGATTTCGGACTCAAGAAAAGGTTTTGCAAATATTGTGCAAACACTTATATTTAGCATATAAAAACAAAAAAAAAATGAATCTAAAACAAATTTTAACAAGACTATAATTTATTATTATCACAAAAAAAAAAATATGTAAACATTTATTCAATAATCCCATAGTAATACAAAATATAAAATATAACTGACATTAATCTGTATACTCTTTTGGTTATGGACTAGAGGTTACTACTTCTCCTGTATGCAATCATATGGATTGATTAACTAAAAGTACATTTCATTACCAATACATTGTTTATTAAATTTTGGTAACCTTGTAGAAGCTTTTATTCAAAATTATTGACTAACTATTTTTTTTTTTTTTTTAAATGATTAATCCAATCATATGTAATACGCAAAATATTAAATTTATTTCTAATACATTTACTTTATTTATGGTCTTTAATGGGATAACCTATTCTAATTATAGGCCAGTTATCAGAAGTTACACTTACCATCTTACATTTAACTTAATGCTAACTTAAGTTATGATACAAATTTTATTCATACGTATAATTTTAAATATGAGTATTATTTAATTACTAACCAGAATTAAATATTGCATTTGAATATTCCTTCAGTAAATAAGCGTTTTAAATTACGCAATTTTAATTACTTTCTCCATTGATTTACTTGTCAAATACTAGCAATATTTAGCAGCACAATACAGATATTGATCTTAGTTACTACCGCACTATTTATACTAAAGTGGATCTTGAGGAACTAACACCTCCAATATAACCTTTATCTTGCCCGAACTTTCAAAATTAAGCACAATAATCAACACCTTCCATGGTGGAGCTATCTTTATTTTCACATGAGGAATATGGAATAACCACGAAGGTCTGTAGAGTAATCTACTACATTAAAATATTTTGGTGGTTTCTTGCCTCTTACTTGGGCATACAACGAACACACACACCAAATACAATCCTCTCCTGGGATTTAAACGAATGAAGCATACTAAATGCTAGATAAATTCTTGATCGTCCTATCTATGAGAATCGATCACTTGGGCTATAAACATACCCGAACATTATATTTAAAATCTTCCTCTCATGGAAAACAAAGCTTTTGGGGAGATCATTTTTCATCCCACAAAATAAATACATTATAATTATTACCTATGCGAATATTAAGCATATACCAATGCTATATCTGGGCAGGATAAGTAAATACACTGATTATAATAAACTTATGTTACCGTGTATACTTTGATCAACATCTGAAATCAATGGACATCATAGAATAAAAGTATAATAATTTTAATTTTAATAAAGGAACATTCAAAAAAATAGTTGGTAGCATACTATCTTAAACTAAATAAAGTGGATGTGTTATTTAAGAATAATTAGGAATAAATTCCTCAATTAATACAGTATAAATTCGTTTCAAAACTTTAACAAGAAATATTTTGTTATAGCATTTTTTCTTTTTTTTTTTAGTTACTTCTGATAATTTTCAATATTTATTTTACCCCTTAAATATCTAAATATTTTTCTTTTACGTATCTAACATACAAAATTTCTACCTACAATTGTATGTAATAATTAAAACATATTTTATAGATTTTTTTCTTTCGTGTTAAATATCAACTTAACCTATAATAATTATATTAAAACATACCTTTGTCATTACAAGGCTATTAAATATCCCTTGACCATACAGACTTTAACCTATGTGATATAACAAAAAAATACATATCATTTATAACTTAGTTTTAAACAATCATTAATTAACAAGTGCATATTCTCTCATTAGAAAATGTTTTTCTGTTGAGCAATTGGTCCAGGTGAAGAGCTTTATCCAGTCGTATTTCACGAAGCAAGTTTAAAAACAATAAACGCATGGTATTATTTCCTTTAAATAAAAGTTTTCTCTTATTTTGTGCGTTTAATAAATTAGGTAAAGAAAAATATAGCAGAATTGAAGATTAATTCTTACTTGAATTAAACTGCTACAATTTTGGGATCCATAGAAAATAAAATATACATATTCTAACATAAACGAATATTTGACTATAGACGATAAACATACACAATTTTTTTTTTTATTGACGATACGTATACTTATTAGCTAGCTTACTTATGGATGGAAATGCGCAATTTTTCCGAGATTATTCTGATAATAACTGCAGCTGATTTACATGTATAGGAAGTTTTAATAACTCCAACTGATGTGTAATATAATATATCATTTATTTTTATCATTAAGTCACTAAGATATTTGGTTTTGTTCATACTTTAGGAATTATAAATTTTTTTTAACGGTAACTTCTCCGTAAGAATGCCCCTATATAACTTTTCCTATATTTACTCTGAGAAAGTTTATATATATATATTTTTTTAAAAATATACAGGTGCATAATTTAATCTTATTTATCATTATTATTATTTCCAGACAATTCTTGGTGAATAAAACATATTTTAACGTATGTAACTACATTACTTGTAAAGGCAGACAATATTGAGAAAGAACGCGAAAATGTTTCTAGTTGATTTTCCTTTGCTTCTCAACATTTCTTTCAATTATTATTTTTTTTTCTATACCAAGAAAATATTAACAAGTGATACAAAGTTACTAAATAATTATTTCTCACTTGGAAATCATTTATCTTCCTTAGTTTAGACATAATAACACTTTTCGTGATTCCCTTAGTTAATTCTGTCATTTTTAACTTTAGCGTGAGACAATAAATTTTTAAGTATAAAAGGTCTTTAAATAGGTAGATGGCAAAGAACATCAGGATATCTTATCAAAAAAATTTAGCCACACATTATATTATTAAAATTTTACTTTGATTACATTTATTTCTGCAAAATAAAATGAAAAAATTGAGTTACCAAATTTCAGCACTGTTCCTTCCTTGAAAACTAAAAGCAGACTATATTTTTCAAAAAAAATGATCCTGATTATGAAATTGGTTGTTTCGTTTTGTTGTTATTTTTTTTTTTTTTTTACTTTAGCGACCTCTTACAGAAAAATAATCATTTGATTATAACATAAACAAAAGAAAGGAAAAACCTATTACAATCATATAGTTTTAGTATTATTTACCTGGATTACAAAGTAATTTGACAATATAAAAAAAATAATAATAAATACATTAAATTAACAATCAGTGATGTATAATTCTTTAAACATTTTTTTTTTTTTTTTACAAAAAGAAATTACCAGAAGTTATTGTGCTTTATGATAAGACACTCATCCACTCTCCCCTCTACCCATCCAAAATCAATTACTGTTTAGCTTTTATACCATATTAATTTGCTCTAATTATTAATATCTCAATTAAATTATTCATGTTCTCTCTTTAAAAATGACATTGAGTTATTAAATCTATTAGTTATTCACCCAAAACATGCCAAAGTGAGTGAATAGCATACTTTATTAATCAATTATTACTATTGTTATTTTATCTTTTTATTTCTTTAAAGAATAGCATTGTTTTCCTGCAGAAATAATGCCAAGTAAACCAAGTGTCAATAACACTAGGTTACAATTCTCCCACCATTATAATAAATAAAAAATAAAATAATATATGCATTTTTAACACTTCTTAGGGTATTACTAAGTTTATATCCTACTTCTTTCTTATGTCAATAAATACAGTTTAAAGGATTTAATTTTGCTTGGGATATGGTAGTAAGCTTCGGGCATTATAGGTACCTCTTGTTCCATCAGGGGTTGAGACCAAAAAGGCATTCTCACCCACTTGTTTCACAATTTCATAGGGGCCTTCATAAAGATACATGAATTTTCTAAACATATGTTTCCGGAGATTACTCACATGGGGAGTTCTAATTAAAACAAAATCATGGACTTTAAAAGGATGTGGACTGGTTTTGGAATAACGAGTGCGTTTATCACCCATCTTTTTAAGGTTAATTCTGGCCAGTGCTTGGTCATGTTCCACATTAATATTTTCCACTATTACGGGTAACGGTGTTTTGATTAGTAAAGGTTCAGGTCTACCAAAGTGCAGCCGAATTGGAGACATCCTAGTAGACTCATTAATAGTTATATTTATATAATTAATCACCTGTGGCAACTTATTGACCCACTGTTTGTGATCCCATTCCATATATACTCGGAACAACCTACTTATCTCACGCATGATTCTTTCACTTGGATTGGATTGGGGATTTCTAATCGAGCACATGATATGTTGAATATTTTGCTTCTTACCCCACTTTTTCCATGTACCAGAAATGAATGCAGTAGCGTGGTCGGTAAGTATTGAAGCTGGTTTTCCTATTAATGGAATTTGATAAGTTTCCAAGCACTTAATAACATTTTTAGCATCTGTTTTTGGAACTGGGTAAGCAGAGACATATTTGGTAAAAACGTCATACATCACAAGAATAAATTTTTGACGGTTGAAAGGTCTATATTATTGATAATCCACATCATGCTGTTCCCCATATGTTTAAAAATAGGGCCCCGAAGTGAGGAACGTTCCTGCGAGGTCCTTTTTAATTTAATGCCCCGCTACTTTTACTACCTTTTATATTTTTCTTTGGTATTGTTGGGATACCACTAGTAGAAGGCTGATTCTCATTCAGAATTCTACTCTTAACTGTTGGCCTACTGAGGTGGCTATTCTGTCTACCATAGGGATTCGTCCTATAATATCCTTTTTCTCTAACTAACTTCCTCCTTCCCATATGTGACCTATCTGCGAAATTGATATTACTCACCATCGGATGGGTGTCTCTATTTACCCTAATTCTATTATCAATATTCCTATCGCTGGTCTCTAACGAATCTAAAATTTCTACTACCTCTTCTATGGTATGTCTGTCAGCAGCAATCAAGATCTGCTCTATATGCCTCGGCAGATTATGGCGAATTATTCGCACAATTTGTGTCTCAGATAAAGGATAAGCTGTCAAGGTTTTCAATTTGATGGCCTGACTCCTGAAAAACTGAGTATAACTACCCTTATTTACATGATATCTTTCCTGAGATATCTGATATCTCAGGTTATCTTGGCGGTCTTCCCCCCAAAAACTGGCTAACATAAGATATTTGAAGTCTCCATAGGTTTCTGGTTTAATAAATAATGATTGCCACCAGTCTTTAGATGCTGCACACAAATGGTTAGCGGCAATAGCAATCTTTTCTATCTCAGATAAATGACATAAGGTGAATAACTCCTCCAGATTCTGGAGATACTCGTGTGGATTCTCCAGATATTCACCTCTAAAAAATTTTATTTTTAAGAATTTTAAGGCCATGGAGCTATTACTTTCTGGCTCTAGCATGACTTTACTTCTAGCCTCATTTAATGGATCGTATATTGATTCTACTGGACTAATTACCGTATGTAACTCAGATATTACTTGGTTATTATGACCATTATTTGTTTCCTTTACTTGAGTTTCAGATAAACCTTTACTTTGAACAACTTTTTTACTTTTTGTAAAATTATCCCTATTATAGTCTATAGCTTGCATTCGACTCTCTAATTCTAACTTATAGTTCTGCCATTCACAGTCTATTCTCTTTGAACTATCTTTTAGGCCTACATTTAAGTGTTTAATCTGTTGTTCCAATTGGTTAATAGTTTCATCTTTATCTATCCCGAATTTATCTTCTAACCTTTGATAGACTTTACTCTCACACTGAGTCATTAATTCCCCTATTTCATCTTGGAGATTATTATGTAATAGCTGTGCATTACTCTTTATTATATCATTAAAATTTTCTACTCTTCCCATAACTTGACTTAGCTCACTTTCTAGATTTTGATTAATCTCACATTGGGTTAACTCTTGAGTTTCTAGTTTAGCTATTAATCTGGTAATCTGGCTCTGACATCCTTTCACTACATTGTCAGGTGCTAGAGTTATATTTTTAACTTCCTCTTTCAAATTACTAACTTCACTTCTAGCACTGTCTAATTCTCCCTTAATAGATTCAACTCTATCCTGAACTTCTCTTTGAAATACTACTGTTTCCTTTTGATAATTTCTTATTTCCTGTACTTCATTGTTTAATACAATATATTGACTTTTAAAGTCCTGCTGGATAGCCTCAATCATATTTTCTGCCCTTTCAGAATTTGTTTCGATCTCTTTCCTTATTCTTATTTCCAGCTTTTCAGAGGCCAATTTTGATTCTTCTACATGATTTCTCAAATCTTCCCTTAAGTCCTTTATCTCCTGTACTTGATTTTGAGATGTCTCTTTGATCTCCTGCATTTGATTCTCTAATTTAAT
This sequence comes from Epiperipatus broadwayi, assembly GCA_028023455.1. Classification (NCBI taxonomy): domain Eukaryota; kingdom Metazoa; phylum Onychophora; class Udeonychophora; order Euonychophora; family Peripatidae; genus Epiperipatus; species Epiperipatus broadwayi. Next base: position 2,743,393 of record JAQFVV010006364.1, on the reverse strand, counting down.
ATTTAAATTTTGTATCTGACTTTTTAATTCACTATTTGATTGTTCTAATTTACTATTTGAGTTTTGGATCTGACTTTTTAATTCACTATTTGATTGTTCTAATTTACTATTTGAGTTTTGGATCTGACTTTTTAATTCACTATTTGATTGTTCTAATTTACTATTTGAGTTTTGGATCTGACTTTTTAATTCACTATTTGATTGTTCTAATTTACTATTTGAGTTTTGGATCTGACTTTTTAATTCACTATTTGATTGTTCTAATTTACTATTTGAGTTTTGGATCTGACTTTTTAATTCACTTTTCAATTCACTATTTGATTTTTCTAATTTTTTCAAGAATTCCTCCAATGTATTTCTCATTAATTGATCTGGCTCATTTTCATGTTTTCCCTTTATTATTGTGGCTTCTTCTGGGTTAGCTATATCCAAATCTTCCCCTTCCTCTTTTAATTCTACACTAAAATATGGAGTCTGTGTATCAGGGGATTGTAACTCTTGGGATCCTCCCAAATCCTCAGAAATACTATGATTATCTTTGTTTTCACTCATATTAAAATTCTAACTCTTTTAGTATTTAACAGTACTGAAATATTAGCAATGAACTATTAATAAATTTATCGATAAGAAATTATTGACAAGACATCCTGCCTCCATGCCTCTCCTACCAAAAACAATCTACACCAAAAACTATGCTCTGACATTTAATATCCCTAAAGCTCCAACATTAACTACTAAATATGCTCTTTTTTTTTTCACATGCTTCTTGGTCCATATAAATCTCATTAGATATTATGTAATATAGCATAAGTGCCAATCACAAGACCAGACAAACAGATCATCATAAATGATAAAATCATTACAGTGTTTTATGGAATTGCCTACAGACCACAACATCATAAACTGACAACTTAATTATTTATTTTTCAGTGGCAAAAGATTAGATCATATAATAGATATTCACATAATATCTTATGGCTAAAACAATTCATTATTGGCAAATATTTTTAATCAATGAATAACTAATCCATTCAAGTGCAAACAATATTAATATTGACTTCAAGAAAAGTTTACTAAATTCCTCGTGGCCAGCTATAGCCATCGATGGCCCCTGTAGTTGGGCGGCCATTTCTAACCCTGTTAGTTTATTTATTAGTTTATTAGTTTATTTGCCCTTTTCACCCATGACACTAATTTTTCAGGTTGTTGTTAAGGCAACCAAAATAAAGCAACATATCCATTAATTTTCCAATATGATCTAAAATACTTTTCATATAATACAATTGTACATTCAATTCTCTTAAGCCATGCCACGATTGTAATAACAACAATAATTGATCACTTATTAATTTAAAGAATAATTATAATAATATTAATCTCAGGGTTCTTTGTTTCATGTAAGGAAATGCTCGGCAGTATTGTGTTGTCGCATATGACTGGCATTCTGGTCGGCTATAGGAAACATTTATTTTACTTAAATTCAATGTGTCTTCATCTCTCATATCAACTGCTATATTATTTAAAGAGATGATAATTCTATTCAATAATGACGTATAATTTTGAATAACACAGCTTTTTTTTTTTTTCAGAATCTCAGTCAGAATAATAAAAAGACAAGGGTGCTTTTTGTGTCCTTCCATCATCCATGACAACACAATAATATAACTAAGATTTATTACTTAGACAATTTAACTAAATGGGAATGGAATAATGTGCAACCAAAGTTAATGGTTTGGGAATAAATTCATTTTTATTTTTTTTTTTTTACACAAAGGTGAATGTTTAGTCTTAAGTTTTCAACTCCATAAATAATTATCATTAAACTAAAATATAATGACATATTCCGATCTGCTTAACTTTATTTATCTGGTATATTAAGTTTTTAAGAATTTGGAATGATTTCGGACTCAAGAAAAGGTTTTGCAAATATTGTGCAAACACTTATATTTAGCATATAAAAACAAAAAAAATGAATCTACAACAAATTTTAACAAGACTATAATTTATTATTATCACAAAAAAAATATATGAACATTTATTCAATAATCCCATAGTAATACAAAAATATAAAATATAACTGACATTAATCTGTATACTCTTTTGGTTATGGACTAGAGGTTACTACTTCTCCTGTATGCAATCATATGGATTGATTAACTAAAAGTACATTTCATTACCAATACATTGTTTATTAAATTTTGGTAACCTTGTAGAAGCTTTTATTCAAAATTATTGACTAACTATTTTTTTTTTTTAAATGATTAATCCAATCATATGTAATACGCAAAATATTAAATTTATTTCTAATACATTTACTTTATTTATGGTCTTTAATGGGATAACCTATTCTAATTATAGGCCAGTTATCAGAAGTTACACTTACCATCTTACATTTAACTTAATGCTAACTTAAGTTATGATACAAATTTTATTCATACGTATAATTTTAAATATGAGTATTATTTAATTACTAACCAGAATTAAATATTGCATTTGAATATTCCTTCAGTAAATAAGCGTTTTAAATTACGCAATTTTAATTACTTTCTCCATTGATTTACTTGTCAAATACTAGCAATATTTAGCAGCACAATACAGATATTGATCTTAGTTACTAACGCACTATTTATACTAAAGTGGATCTTGAGGAACTAACACCTCCAATATAACCTTTATCTTGCCCGAACTTTCAAAATTAAGCACAATAATCAACACCTTCCATGGTGGAGCTATCTTTATTTTCACATGAGGAATATGGAATAACCACGAAGGTCTGTAGAGTAATCTACTACATTAAAATATTTTGGTGGTTTCTTGCCTCTTACTTGGGCATACAACGAACACACACCAAATACAATCCTCTCCTGGGATTTAAACGAATGAAGCATACTAAATGCTAGATAAATTCTTGATCGTCCTATCTATGAGAATCGATCACTTGGGCTATAAACATACCCGAACATTATATTTAAAATCTTCCTCTCATGGAAAACAAAGCTTTTGGGGAGATCATTTTTCATCCCACAAAATAAATACATTATAATTATTACCTATGCGAATATTAAGCATATACCAATGCTATATCTGGGCAGGATAAGTAAATACACTGATTATAATAAACTTATGTTACCGTGTATACTTTGATCAACATCTGAAATCAATGGACATCATAGAATAAAAGTATAATAATTTTAATTTTAATAAAGGAACATTCAAAAAATAGTTGGTAGCATACTATCTTAAACTAAATAAAGTGGATGTGTTATTTAAGAATAATTAGGAATAAATTCCTCAATTAATACAGTATAAATTCGTTTCAAAACTTTAACAAGAAATATTTTGTTATAGCATTTTTTTTTTTTTTTTTTAGTTACTTCTGATAATTTTCAATATTTATTTTACCCCTTAAATATCTAAATATTTTTCTTTTACGTATCTAACATACAAAATTTCTACCTACAATTGTATGTAATAATTAAAACATATTTTATAGATTTTTTTCTTTCGTGTTAAATATCAACTTAACCTATAATAATTATATTAAAACATACCTTTGTCATTACAAGGCTATTAAATATCCCTTGACCATACAGACTTTAACCTATGTGATATAACAAAAAAATACATATCATTTATAACTTAGTTTTAAACAATCATTAATTAACAAGTGCATATTCTCTCATTAGAAAATGTTTTTCTGTTGAGCAATTGGTCCAGGTGAAGAGCTTTATCCAGTCGTATTTCACGAAGCAAGTTTAAAAACAATAAACGCATGGTATTATTTCCTTTAAATAAAAGTTTTCTCTTATTTTGTGCATTTAATAAATTAGGTAAAGAAAAATATAGCAGAATTGAAGATTAATTCTTACTTGAATTAAACTGCTACAATTTTGGGATCCATAGAAAATAAAATATACATATTCTAACATAAACGAATATTTGACTATAGACGATAAACATACACAATTTTTTTTTTTTATTGACGATACGTATACTTATTAGCTAGCTTACTTATGGACGGAAATGCGCAATTTTTCCGAGATTATTCTGATAATAACTGCAGCTGATTTACATGTATAGGAAGTTTTAATAACTCCAACTGATGTGTAATATAATATATCATTTATTTTTATCATTAAGTCACTAAGATATTTGGTTTTGTTCATACTTTAGGAATTATAAATTTTTTTAACGGTAACTTCTCCGTAAGAATGCCCCTATATAACTTTTCCTATATTTACTCTGAGAAAGTTTATATATATATTTTTTTTAAAAAAATATACAGGTGCATAATTTAATCTTATTTATCATTATTATTATTTCCAGACAATTCTTGGTGAATAAAACATATTTTAACGTATGTAACTACATTACTTGTAAAGGCAGACAATATTGAGAAAGAGCGCGAAAATGTTTCTAGTTGATTTTCCTTTGCTTCTCAACATTTCTTTCAATTATTATTTTTTTTTTCTATACCAAGAAAATATTAACAAGTGATACAAAGTTACTAAATAATTATTTCTCACTTGGAAATCATTTATCTTCCTTAATTTAGACATAATAACACTTTTCGTGATTCCCTTAGTTAATTCTGTCATTTTTAACTTTAGCGTGAGACAATAAATTTTTAAGTATAAAAGGTCTTTAAATAGGTAGATGGCAAAGAAAATCAGGATATCTTATCAAAAAAATTTAGCCACACATTATATTATTAAAATTTTACTTTGATTACATTTATTTCTGCAAAATAAAATGAAAAAATTGAGTTACCAAATTTCAGCACTGTTCCTTCCTTGAAAACTAAAAGCAGACTATATTTTTCAAAAAAAAATGATCCTGATTATGAAATTGGTTGTTTCGTTTTGTTGTTATTTTTTTTTTTTTTACTTTAGCGACCTCTTACAGAAAAATAATCATTTGATTATAACATAAACAAAAGAAAGGAAAAACCTATTACAATCATATAGTTTTAGTATTATTTACCTGGATTACAAAGTAATTTGACAATATAAAAAAAATAATAATAAATACATTAAATTAACAATCAGTGATGTATAATTCTTTAAACATTATTATTTTTTTTTTTTTACAAAAAGAAATTACCAGAAGTTATTGTGCTTTATGATAAGACACTCATCCACTCTCCCCTCTACCCATCCAAAATCAATTACTGTTTAGCTTTTATACCATATTAATTTGCTCTAATTATTAATATCTCAATTAAATTATTCATGTTCTCTCTTTAAAAATGACATTGAGTTATTAAATCTATTAGTTATTCACCCAAAACATGCCAAAGTGAGTGAATAGCATACTTTATTAATCAATTATTACTATTGTTATTTTATCTTTTTATTTCTTTAAAGAATAGCATTGTTTTCCTGCAGAAATAATGCCAAGTAAACCAAGTGTCAATAACACTAGGTTACAATATATATATATATATATATATATATATATATCAATATAATATATATATATATATATATATATATATTATATGAAATATGTAACTAAAAATGATATATACTATATGAAATATGTAACTAAAAGTCATGAGTCCAACTAACATTCAAATATTTTTGATTTGTCTGTGTGGTATAATTCTATGACAAAATGATGGACTTCAAAGCTAAAACTCCCTTATAATTGCTCAACTCGTTATTTTTAGTGATCAATGTCACATGATCTCCAGCAAATTAACTTTTCAATTATTTAAAGACAGAATAACACTATAGATGGTTTACTTATTAATATATTCTGGGATGTAATTTAACTTTAGAAAAGTGAGATGCTATTTATGACTTCTCTAATATATTAAAAAATTATTATATAAAAATAAAAATAATGGATTATAGAGTGTTTTTAACAAACCCATCATTTGGAGGAGAAAATCTTATTACTCTATTTTACAACCTGACGTTTTTACATTTTAAGAAGTTTGTGAGCACTTTCTCAAATTTTTTAAATCAATCAAGTAAGAGAATTAAAATCACCTACATGTTTTTGTAAGATATTCTTAATATGGAGCAGAATTTTGGATTATTGACGTTAAAGTAAAAGCAATTTCACATTTAAGTTTGAAAAAAAAAAAAAAAAACTCATTTATTATTTTCTCTCAATAAATCGCCAATAAATGCTTGAATATTTGAAAAAAAAAGTAGCTTTCAACATAAAATCCAAATTCATAACTACTGATTACTAATCGATAATAATAATTTTAATACTTAGCGAGGTAAAATTTTAATACCTATTCGATTTATTTTTTTGAATACGTATTTAGTCAATCATTTGCTTAATATGTTAATTATAAGTATTTACTTATAGCCACACACACTTTCATCCCTCATAAATATATTTAAAATTCGTAACTTTATGTATATAAGCCCATGTCTGAATAAAACATGGAGATTTAAAAAAAAAAAAAAAAATTAAAAAAAAAAAATTAAAAATGGAGATTTATTTTAAAGTTAAATAATTCGTTTTTCTAAAGGTTATACTGTATTGTAATTCAAAATTATAAAAAGTTTATTTCTTTTTTATAGTTTTTGAAACAATTTATATTGAATATGATTTTGATTTGACGTGCATATTTCAGAACAACAGCGGAGTAATACATTTTGGAGCTCAAGGGGCATGGGTCGCGTCTTCGTCTGTATTATAGTCGTTGATCGAACATCTAGAGAATTCATGATCAATAAATCATTCAATTATTATTACTACTTTTATTAATTACATAATTCTTGATACAATTTATTTACGGTTGTACTTAATAACCTCCACACATGAGAAAATAGAAATAAAATTGAAATATCCTTGCGTGTGTATTTAAATAAAAAAAATCCAGATATATTAATCTTAAACTAATATTTAAAATTTACAATGGGCTAAAGATAACCTATAGTTTAATAGACGATTAGTGATACTGGTTATTATATTTATCTAGAGTGGATGATATTAAAGCTGTGGGTGGATTAAGTTTGACTCTTGTAAATCAAATTGTAATTACTTACTATTGATAAATACTGTACATGTAATGAAAATATATCTAAGAAATTGTGATCTGAACTAATTAATGAGTACTGGTTTAGCATGAAGTGCATCTTGGGGGTTTATTTATTTTTTAAAATGTTTTTTTCATAAGTTTTAAAAAGAATGAGGTGATATATTATTAATTACATCTGCAAAAGATATTACACATGGAAAAAGAGAAATTAACTTAAATTACGTCAAGTGTGTGTGTGTGTTTAATTGACCCCCCCCCCCAGATACCTTAATCTTTAACTAATGTTTAAAGTTTGTTGGAGTGATGCAACAAAAAGATTAGCGGATTAAAAATCGCCATTATCCATTCTGTCAGTTATTTGTGCCAGCAGAGATAGCCACACTTTTTTTTGTCTTTTATTTTTTAATGAAATAAAAATGACTCTTCATTACGGTACTATATTTAAAAAAAGTTCCTATTAAAAACAAAAATTTATAAAATGAAAGTCATAAAAAATTGGTTGGAGGACGTATTAAAAACTATAAAATGGACGTTATTGCAGCTATAGAAAATGCTTATAAAATGAATAATGCTCTTGCCGAAGTTATATCTAAACTATCATTTATGCCCCCTGACATAAAATATGATAAAACATGATATACCCAGATTACTTTAATAAAAAGATGCTTTGCGATGATAATATTACATGTATTAGATCGGATGTTCGGATGATAATATTACATGTATTAGAGAGGCTAATAGTGTAATATTGCGTTTAATGTAGAAAGATAAATATAGAGGAAAAGTTCATCTTCAAACTGAAAACTTAAAATTTATATTATTAGAAGCTTATTTTATTGAAACAATGAGAATGAAGTTTATTAATTCTATACTTAAGTCTTTTAAAATTCTTTCTGTAGACACAAAGCATCAAAATTTATAATTACAATTAAAAGAAAATTGTATTTATCTATTTATCCATCATCTGCTATTCTGCCAAGGATTTTTGGAAAATTAAAATAAAGGAAATCTACTCATTAGGCTTATATTGGATTTTGGAGGCTGCATGTTTTATCAAGCAGCAGTTTACATTGCAAAGTTTTTGCAAGATAAATTAGAATTTGGCAAATGTACAATTTCATTTTCGATTTGGTTATAAAGATTGGATAAGCTGATTTCGGCTATATTATTATTATCTTGATTGTTACTGAATTGTATAAGTCTATAAAAGAAAGAAATCTAGTCATGTGATTGATCAATGTCTATATATGGTAAATAAACATGCAAATTTAAATATGTGTTTGTTAAAATTTATTAATATTTACTGATCAAAATTTGAAACTCACATTTGAAAATCAATTATATAAAATGGATGAAAATTGGCCTATAGAATTCCTGTTGTATGCATTTACATGTTATAGTATTATGAAGAGAAGGTATTAAAATAGTTTTTTCAATTAGGTAGTAAAGATTGCTTTAATTATATTGTTGTTGTATTTATTTCTGGATCATTTATTATTGGAAAACATTTTTTATTAAATTAAATAAAGATGAAGGTTTGAAATGGATTGCTATTTTTGAGAATGGTTTATATAAAAACTTGATATAATTTTATGGAGAAGCTAATACCATCAATTCTAAAATGTTCTTAGAACCTTTATCAGTAAGGGGGATGGTACACTCTATGTCAAACATTCCTATTATGCATCAAGTAGTTGGTTTTACAATATTTTTATATATAAATAATACGTTGTGTAAATTTCAAAGTGATAAATTATGCAATATTGAAATATATACTAATGAATTATTGGATATAGGATATAATAAGGAAGACAATTTATATACATTATATAAATTTATACACAGATGGACAAATAAAAATATTGAAGAGAAATATTGATTTCATTAATATATATAAATAATAGAGAGTACTTACATATTAGACCTGTTGCCTGTATTTGAAATGACAGAATGCCACACCTTTCTTCAGTTGCAGTGTGAGAAGAGTATTTGCAATGGCAAAATGCCATAATTGTAATCTTTCAATATATCATTTTGCCATTGTAAACACCCTCCACCCACACACATGCTAAAAAAGTTATGACATTCTCTTATTGCAAACATACACAGCAGATATATTACATAAGTACTTATTACATGTATAATTACACAACTGGTTTTTTCTCATATTAATATTGGACTAAATACTGGTAGATTAATTATTAATGGAAAAAATGCTGCTGTTAAAATCAACAAATATAATATTACATATAAAAAGGTGTGTGGTGGATCCAGTTACATTGGTAAGTTGAAATGTGCATTGAAAAAAAGAATCCAGGAGCATGAACTTTTGTATAATAAGTTACTTTATTCTATGGATAGATTTAAATCTGTGCTTTTAGAACATTCATTTATTGGCAATGAAAATTTTTGCTTTGATGGTGTTTTATTCTACTTGTGGGAAACAATTTGAGAAAAAAAATGAAAGAAGTGTATTTTATAAATATGACAGACAATTTATTACAAAAAATAATTTAATTATGTTAATATACATAAATTATGGAATGTCGGTCATTCACATAGCAATGTTAATGATATGTGACTTTAATAAGATTTAAAAAAACAAACAAACTGTAAAATGCTACTCAGGATGGCACACATGGCTATATGTATTATTTATTCAAATATATTGATATTTTAAATATCGCAAAATTTATTTCAGAGATTTATATATATAAGAAAATATTCCAGTGCATATTACTAGCTGAAAATTAAATAGAAAATATTCAAATCACTCTTCCAAATGTTATGCTATTTCAGAAACATACTCTGTGAATAAGTATAAAGTTGTTTGTTTGAAATACAGACTTTATATTTATTCACAGAGGGCGCTGCTGAAATGTCAATGGTTGGAATATATATAATAAGAAAATCAAGTCATACATCATGTGACTTAATATAATAAGCTTGTACTACAAATGTAATATAACGAGTGATCTAATAGTTCTAAATAAGCTCATATATATATATATGAAGACAATTTTAATAAGTAGAAATAAAATTAATATAATTAATAGTTAAGCTGTGAACATTAAAATTCAGGTTTCATGGGATTTAAATTGAAGTTATTTGCTTCTGTTATGTTTTTTGGAATTTAATGGCAGTTGAAGAGGGTTATGGAATTAACCAATAATAATTCTGAAGATTGAAAAACCAAAATTGTAATCATAACAAAATAATAAATACAACGGTAACAAAAGTATTTCTGGAGATTTAAAGACTGTTTATAGTGGTTTGTTACCATTGAATTTATATATATGATCACTAGATGAAGCTTTACCAATAGCTCCTAACAAACTTTTGTTTACATAAACACTGAGAGAGATAGAATTCAATATCTCTTTCGTTGTCTCCACCTTCAGACCAGCTGGTTTCAAGCTAGTTGGCTCATGTCAGTGAAGGGTAGGGACTAGAAACTGGATCTAAATACTAACTCTAAAATCAGCATTTATAAAACGCATTTCTATCAGTTTGAAAGCATAAAATTTATAAGACATGTAATGTCTTCAAATCCAGCTAAACAAACTAGAGAGCTATATGTGTCTGAAATCAGTTCAGTTTCACCATATAGATATATATTGCAGAGGTTTTTACTATATGGTGAAACTGAACTGATTTCAGATCCATATAGCTCTCTAGTTTGTTTATCTGGATTTGAAGATATTATGTGTCTTATAAATTTCATGCTTTCAAACTGATAGAAATGGTTTCATAAATGCTGATTTTAGAGTTAGAATTTAGATCTAGTTTTTAGTCCTTACCCTTCATTGACATGAGCCAACTAGCTTGAAACCAGCTGGTCTGAAGGTGGAGACAATGAAAGAGATATTGAATTCTATCTCTCTTGGCGTTTATGTAAACAAAAACTTGTTAAGAGCTATTGCCAAAGCTCCATCTAGTGATCATAAAATGCAAGCTAAGAGCAAGTTATAAAATTTATAACTTGTTTATCATATACACCTGGGTCTCATTTTACATGATAGATAAGTTCCTCAGAAAACACACGCAAATGAAATCGCTTCATGCAAAAAAAAAATTAGGAAATAAAATATGACTAATAAAAAATTTCAAATTTGAAAAAAATTGATACTAGACAACCTTTTTTTAACTATAATATTTAATTTTATTCAAAATAGTATATTTTTATGCATAATTTACAGTACAGTAATTTACATTACATGTTTTAATTATTATGATTTTCTGGTGACAACGTAATTAATAATTAATCTTTGAGACGATGATTTTATTGTTTACGAAGCTCGCGATATCCAGACATACAACCATTTAGCTCTCGTTGGAATTTAAGAGCACGTTAATGATTAGTGTCATTAATAAGAAAATAATAATTGATTATGTTCTTTTTTAAAAAGCAAAAACAGAATGTGATTTAAAATGCAAAATTAACACGCACAATGTTTGAACAAATTTACATTATAATCTTGTAAAATTTAATATGTGTATACATAAAATGTAGAAATCATGATTTTAATTTCATTATTGCATAAAATCTTACTATCATAAAGCACTGAAAATATTGAAATTACTAAGATGGAAGTCAAATTCCAATAATGTGCTATTACTTTCAATATAATGTAAGTGCGCGAAATTTATTATTTAAAGTAATAGCGCATTATCGGAAATCAATTTCCGGTGAAGCACGAATTGCATAACTTCAAAATCGTGTTAAATAAGTCCGCGTAAAAAGAGACCCAGGTGTATATATAAATACATATATTGTCTAATATAATTATAAGGAAATTTAACTCAGATTTTCAAATTCCCAACAGCTATTCAATCTATATATGTGAAAAAAATAAGTGATCTCCAATATATGTATTTCATGCTGAATCAGCACTCAGCAGTTGGTCCAGATCATCATCCCCCCCCATATATATATACAATCACTGCTCAGTTTATATTTAAATAGCAAATCTTCAAACTCTAGCAGAGAAGCTTAAATCTTCTCCACTTTCCAACATTGTCTATACTAAACTTAATGTAATTATAAAATACTTGAACTCAGACTTTCAAATCCCTCACAGCTATCCAATCCATCTTATACAACTGATGCACCTGACCATATACATTTTACATATTCAGTCTGTATTCTGCCAATTTCTCTTCTGTATAATTAAATGGACATATTAAGTTCCTATGTGTGAAGGGTCAGATTGATTTAAGGTCAACATTGGTATGGCAATAATGTTGGCATCACCAAGGGATTTCAGCATTTTATCTTCAGATTTTCAATGATGTGGATGGCTGAAGAGTTGGAGAGTAAAGAAGTTTGAAACTTGTCCATTAAAGTTTGAAGATTTGCTATCTTAATATAAACTGATCAGTTATTATATATATATATGGGAAATGGTGATCTGAACTAACTGAGTGAGTGCTGGTTCAACACAAAATATGTATATTGGAGACAATTTATCTTTTTCACATGTATGTGGTGATGTGTACCAACTGTATAAGATGGATTGGATAACTGTGGGAAGTTTGGAAGTCTGAGTTCAAATTTCTTATAATATATATAATTAAACAGTAAAGCATTAATTGGTGAAAATAAATATTACATGAAAGTTTTACAAAATTCAGAAGTATATTCAGTTATTTTTATAACCTTCTTCAACTGGAATGTTTAAATTTAAATTTAGAGGAAGTAAATGTTATCATGTTGTATCCTAAAATTCTTACACTTTAATGTTTGTATTTTGTCTATTAATTGAAAATTTCTTATTTCTATTTATCATGATTGTCTCTTTGATTTTTCTTTTATTGTAGTTTCTTTCATCAAGAAGAATCTTAGTATTTTCTAGATTGAAATTGAAAGTAAGTTCACATGTTTTTCCATAAAAAAAAAAAGGAAATCAGATGCTGCCATTAACTCACTATTATTTTTAATATTATATACTTATATAACAGTGATGCTTTTTTAACCATTTCTCAATACCACACTTTAATACACCAATGCATGAAGCCATGCACTTACACAAAATTTGAAATATAGTATTACTTTTTTTGTTTCAAGAGTATATATTTTTAAATTATTCACTAATCTATTAACATTAGATAGAAAACAAACTGAAATATTACATAACTTTCTTCACATATTTTTAAATAATTTTGAGTTGAAGGTTATAAAAATAATACAAAGGTCTTTTGTATTTTTTATATTATTTACTTTCACCCTTAATGATTTATTGTTTTATTAATAATTAATCTTTATGAATATTTTATTTGATTCATATGCATATATATGTGTGTGTTTTACTTGTTCTTACTTATGGATCTAGGACTTGGTCACTTAAGAAAAGAGCAATACAGAGACTTCAGATCACTCAAATTATGGAGAAATGCATGTGAGGAATAACAAAAACAAAATACATGAATGAGAAAACAAACAGGTGTTACTGATGTCATTAACGGAATTAAGAGACTGAAGGAGAGTTGAGCTGAGTGTAATTGGGCTGGAATATCACTAGAAGAGATGACAATAAATGGTCAGTTAAAATCATAAGCTGTATTCCAGAGATTGTAAAAGATATAGAAAGAGACCATATGTGAGATGGGTGAATGATATAAGGAAGTTTGCTGAGATGATGAGGAGAAAAGAAGCTAGAGATTGGAGGAAATAGATTGAACTTGGAGATATCTTCATCCTCCAGTGGATCATTAATGGCTGAAAATGATGGTGGTGATATATATATATAACATAAAGTTTTAGTCTATATTGCAATTTGAATCCAGATTGAAATCTTTCAAAAAAATATTTTTAAGTGAGTTTAGCAATTGCTTTTTAATCAATCCTATTGATTATCCAATTAATGATTGGTAAATGAGTATCTATATAATCTAATATAGATGATGAATAAAGTAAGAATAACTTTTAAAATAATCATCAGACTGCAGTTGATGATCTCTGTGATAAAACCAATAAAATGTCACATGACTTTACTGTACAAATCCCACTTATGCATTGCTATTTCAGCAACATATTTTTTTTTGTTATCACAACTATGCCACCTATTGTAAGTTTTAATAACTAATGGATGATAGTGGCCAATTAATCCCTATCTAGTGCTGTCCTACACTGTTGGATAGATCAGCATAAACTTGAAATTAGTCTGGGAATACTGGATAAAACAGTAGTGGATATGTATTTATTAAACACTGTCATTTGGCATCTATTATTTATTAAATCTTACAATAGATGGCGTAGTTATGGTGAAAGAAAAGTAATATAACTCTGTAATGTTTTCTTTTTCAGTGTACCTTTTTGAAGAGGCAACTGGAAAAATCTTTGATTCTGCAAAATTTTTCGAAGCTATTTATTTAAGGTAAAAAATAAAAATGTTTTGTAAATGCTTGATCATCATCAGTTGCATTAAATTCTTACAAACCTCTGTTTATAAGTGATTAAAATAATTATTTTGAATATATTTATTTAGTCTGCTCTCTTTTAAAATTTAAAATATACTGTTGATAAATAATCATATAAACCTTATAAATTGATTTAATTACTAATATTTTACTGAATTTTGATTTAATAAATGAGATAAATTTTTATAAAATTAATAAAATATTTGAAAATTTATTTATTCGCGATAAATGCAATCTGTTTAAAACTTATTGCAAAATCATGTTCAAATTTAATACAATTGAATAATCATTCAAAAATATTTTTATTTTTTAAACTTATAATTATATAACAGACTCATCTGTCTTTTCAAACGCATTCCCATACACACAGAGAAAAAAACGTAATTACTTAGAAATCAATAAAACATTACATGACGTGATCACATAACTTTAATACATGACCCCCAGCTGCTTTAGCAACATATATTTTTCTTCATATTTCTATATCACTTACTGCAAGATTTAGATAACTAATAAATGCCAGATGATATTTAATAAACCTTATCTAATGCTGTATTCCCAGATTAGTTTCAAACTTATAACTTTTATCAGTGAGGAGTTTTGGATCTTGGAACGATGCACTTGAAACTTTAAAATCTAATGCATTGTTCCAAGATGCAAAGCTGCTCATTGATGAATTCCATAGGCTTGAAACATGTCTGGAGATATTGAATAGAACAATACAGAATAGGGATTTATTAATCACTATCATCTGACATCTATTAGTCACTAAAGCTCACAGCAGGTGCTTAAAGGTAGTAAAAGAAAAATATAAGCTGTTTGAACATGTAAAACTCACTATATGTATTGCCACACACAGCAAGCTAGAAGTGGTGGTCATGTGATGTTTATTGGCTGTTTGAACATGCCTAAATTTATTGAATTCTCTAGCATTAAATTTTTTTAAAAATAATACAAAAAGATAATGTAAGCATGGTATTGATGCATGTGAGGATCATTGGTTATTTTTTATATGACTCAGGACTCTCTATATATTGTAATTAATTACCACTTAAATATTTAATAATGCTAGTATTATTTATCTATATCTTTTGTAAAAAAAAATCCAGTTACACACAGCAATATTTGGTAAAAAATTCTTAAAAGACTCATGTTTCTACTAATAAATCTGACATCATCAGCAGCCCAGAACTGAGTTAAGACTCCAACACACATAACAATTCAATCTTTGTTAAAAATAAATGAACAAATGATAACTGCTTTACTTTTTAAAAACAACTAACTTCTAGCTAGAAATTAATTGATTCTTTCATTAAACATTGCTATTCTAAACTTAAATTTTTTATAGAGGGTGTAAGTCAATAACATTCTTTAATATTTATGTGGTATTTAAATAATTAGTTATATATTTAAATGTTTATTTAAACAGTAAGTTGAGGTAAAATGAGTTTGTTTAAGTATTCTGCTTTATTCAATAACATTAAGCTGATCTAAAAGAGGTTTTAATTAAAGCATTGCTAAATTTGCATTCAAACTTTAAAATCAATTTGAAACTTTTCAAGCATATTTAGTAGAGATTGGATGGATATGTTTGTGGGAGTCCCATCTGATTTTTTACCCAATTGATGAATATCAGGGTTGATTAACAGAAATATGCCAAACAAGAAAGCTTATTTTTTCAATAAATGTTATCATGTAAAATTTCACAAAATTTCTATAGAAGGAAAGCCAAATAGTATTAGCATTATTAAATATATATACTATAATGGTACAAAAAAACAGGGAGGACCTTGGGCTGATGCCACTCATAATCATCAACCCTAGTTAATGAATCAAATTTAAATAAATATAATGAATGTGAGCAAGAACAAAAAAGGGCTAACAATAAATACACCAGCAAGAATAATCATTCATCATTATAAATGATCAAAAAATAAAATCAACAGTCAACCTTGTGACTGGATGTAAAAGTGGTCCACTGTAAACCAGGCAAATTATTTAGCCCTTGTCAAACTTGGGGCAGATTAAGTAAGCTATAATTTGACTGTACAAACATAAGTGCTAATCCATCAGATTACAACAATTAAAAATAATGCTATATGATATAAGTGTCAAGCATTGGTGGTCAAGAGGTCAGTGACAGCTGATTTACAAGCAGTTGTTCTGGGTTGGTGGGTTCACTTCCCGGTTGATGCTATGACACATGAGAAAAAAAAACAATGCTGGGATATTAAGCAGGCTATTCTTTTTTATTACCCTCTGCCACTTAGTACCATTAATGTACTGGGCAACTATAAACTTAATTTTAAATTGATAACACTAAACATAACCCCAATCCATATAACTTATCATTATGCATGAATCCAGATCAGAAGCAAGAGCTCAATAATTATTACTGTGAGAAAGAGAAAATAAACAAATAAAACATATAATATTTTATTTAAACCTATTTTGGAATTAAATAAATTTACTGAATACTGTAATAAAATATAAATTTATTAATTAAAAACAATAATAAAGTGAAATTAATATCTGCTAAGTATACTATAAATATACATTTGACATCCTGATTTTGATTAAAATAATAATAAAAAATGCTATTACATTATAATTTACACACATTCCAATAGGTTTACATAATGCACAGCTATATATAAGCACTCACATGTGGTGCATAATAATTTAAAATTAATGTCTGTGAATTGTCAGAAACAAATAATAAAAATTTATTTTTATAATAGATAATAATTAATTTTAACATATATGTGGTTGATGAGTGATTTTAATATATATGGGTAACCATTCAAATTGTGTGCACACTGATGCTTATAAAAATAACCTTATTAAAGTTATATTTTTACAAGAAAATTAATCCCATGTTAAAAATACGCATACATGAAACCAATGCACACATACATGTATATTACTATTATCATTTTACAAATCAAAATTATTAATACACTTTAATCTATAATATTAATAAGCCAATAAGCTGATATACACATGCGCTTTGCAGATGTCACTATATAAATGAATACTCCCACTTTTTCAAACCCAAGATAAAGTCTTTAAGAAAATATAGAATAAAGTCTTTAAGAAAATATAGAATGAATCCACCTATATTTTTGATCCAACCATATATGTATGGGCAAATCTGAAGTGCTTGAAATAAAGAGCATGAAGTTATTAATTGATCACTTTAAGTTACTTTTCCATCATTCATTTACGATGTAGAAAAGTAATTTAAAGTCATCAATTAATAACTTCACGCTCTTTATTTCAAACACTTCAGATTTGCCCATGCATATACAGTTGGGTCGAAAATATAGGTGGATTCATTCTATATTTTCTTAAAAACTTTATCTTGGGTTTGAAAAAGTGGGAGTATTCATTTATATAGTGACATCTGCAAAGCGCATGTGTATATCAGCTTATTGGCTTATTAATATTATAGATTATAGAACAAAAACATCGTGCTATATAAGAAAATAAATGTCTTAATACACTTTAAGTAAAACTTTTTTAAAAAATATATTGATTCTTCTGCAATCCATGTAAAAGTATTTTTTCTTCAGATTACTCTTAATTAATTTTAAACATCTCTAAAAATATTGCTATCCATTTCTTTTATTCATCAATATAAAAAAGATTTTTGGAGTTTATTTTTTGTAATTTGAAAAGTAAAATATAAACTAAAGTCAATCCTGTTTTTAGGCATATAATTCAAGTAAATATTATTTACATTTGAACTTGCAATTTAGAGATTTTAACTACAAAGTCAAGTATTTAAAATAATCATTTTTGATAAATTATTTTTTTACTCACATTTTATATATTTGACTGACATTAATTATATGTTTGTGCTTCTTTGCATATAGATTAATCAGAATACATATATTCATAGGATGGTAATCTTTTAGCAAGCCAATGAAATGTTTTGGCAAGCTAGTCCATTCTAAAGCAGTAGACTGGCTTATTGACATTTTCAGAAAAGGTACAAATCAGGTAACTGTTGACATTCAGTCAGTTTCATTCAGTATCTATAATTTGGTAGACTTCAGGTATGCCACCTAATACCCAATATAAGCTATAAAACACAAAAAAGCTGACCATAACTTCATAGTAATAGTCATGTAATAATCCTTAGGTGTTTTCTTTCATCTTTTATAGTGTGTCATGGAATTTGCAAATAATAATAATTAAGTAAATTCTTTCTTTATCTTGAAAAAAAAAGTTAATGATTCTTTTCAATTTACCTTAATTAAACCAAATTTTTATCTGAAAGTATTTGTAATCCTTTATACAACATCAGAGTATATTACATTAAATTTTATCAAAATATATTATCCAAGCTTTAATTTTAAAAAAAACTTTTTAAATCTAAATAAATAAATAGGGAAATTTTATAATTATCAGTATATCTATTGTAACATAAAACAAGCTTGTTTTAGATTTCTTTTTTAATTTTAGATTTCTTTTTTAATTATCAAAATCAGAATGAAACATTAAATAGATTTTTTAAAGTGTTTAATTTATAATAATTTTTTAAATTCAAAATTATTATTTAAATCTTAACTGTTATTCCAATGTAATATAAGATATATATACAAAAATTTTTGTTTGTACTTGTTTCTATTCCTTTCAACTTTATATATATATATGAATGTGTGTACACATGCCCTACTATTTTGTTGTATGCCATGATACACTTAACTGTTTGAATATATATATATATATAATCTTTTAAAATATGTAATAAAATAAAATAATGGAATTAATCCTACAATTTTCAATATATCAAGTACAGATATATCATCATTATCATCAAAACCATTTTCAGCCATTATAAATCCATGGCAGAATGAAGGTCTCTCCAAGTTCAATCCTCCTATCTTTAGCGTTTCTTTTCCACATCACCTACCACTCTTTTTTATTTCATACATTCATCTTACATGTGATCTTTTTCTAGAGCTTTTACAATTTCTTGGAATTCAGTTTAAGATTTCAACTGTCCATTTATTATCAACTCTTCTAGCAATATATATATATATATATATATATGTTAAAACGAAGATTTGCATGGGTTAAATATTAAATACATATTTTGGGTTCATCGTGTTAAAACTTTAATATCAATACACTGACTTCGACTTGTAAAATCACAGAGTTATAAAAAGTTTAACTCTGTGGATGGTGTGGAAAGTAAACATCAGTGTTTGATATTAAAGTTTAGGATGAAAAATATGTTTTATATATATATATATAAGACATTTTTTGGGTTCATCCATGTTAAAAATTTAAATATTTATATACCAACATTTTGACTTGATCACACAAATCATCTACTGGGTGATGAAAGGTAGAAAGATGGTTCTAGAAGTGCTACAATCACTGATTTTTTTTTTAAAAAGTTAAAGTTCCACTAATAGCAACATTGTTAGATTAAGAATTTTTTTTAAAAAAAATCTTTCCAAATAGGAGGAAGTTTGCATGTATCATCTCCCTTATTGATAGAATCTGGCCTTTTAAGTATCTCAGTGGCTTCTCTGATTTTGCATTAGTAGAAATTATCACATCTGAATATGATCCTTGTACTAAAAAAACAATTTTATGATCTGAATCTATAGTATGGAGTGAGAGTGCTGCTGCTGATGAATGTTGTTTAACTGCATTAGCATGCTCATCTCTCCTACACTGATGCAATGATTACTCATACCTATGTAAGAAGCTTTGCAATTTTCACATGAGATTTGATAAACACCATGATATTCAAGAGGGATTGAATTCTTAGGCTTGGTTATTATTTTGCTGATCTTTTGATGAGTAGAAAATACTGTATTTATATTATAGAATTTTAATATACATCCAAAACTGTCTGTAGTTCCTTTTATGTAGAGAACACAAATCCTAATAGCTGATTTATCATCTTTTTCTTTCCTATTTTGTCCATTTTGGGCTTGAAATAAGGCTTGTTTAATAAATTTATAATTATAACTATTTGCTAATAAAACACTATTAATATGATTTATTTCTCCTTTTGGATATGACTTATCTGAAAGGGTTAATTGTTCTATTGAAAAGAGTTTTGGCTACAGAAACTATCTGAGTGGGGCGATAATGAGAATGTAAATATCTGTTCGTGTGTGTATTTTTTCTGTAAATCGAAAAAGATAAACAATTTGGTGTTCTGATGACTAGAACATCAAGAAAAGGGAGTTTTCCATAAGACTCGGTCTCCATTGTAAATTTGATACAAGGATGCATATTATTTAAATGTAAGAAAAAGTCATGTAATTTATTTTTTCCATGTTGCCATATGACAAAAGTGTCATTTATGTATCTGAGCCAAATAAGAGGTTTTAAAGATGATGATTCAAAAGCACGAGTTTCTATATTTTCCATGAATAAATCAGCTATTACTCTTGAGATAGGTTAGTCCATAGGAGTACCAAAAACTTGTCTGTAATGCTGTCCATTGTATACAAAATATGTGTTCAAGAGACAATGTTTAATCAAAGCAACAATATCGTTTGGTAAATTGCAGCGTTGCAAGATTACATTTAAAGCTTCATCAATTGGAATGTTTGTAAACAAAGACACGACATCAAAACTGACCAGAATGTCATTAACATTAATTTAAAATTTTTTTAAAACAGAAATAAAGTGAAAAGAGTTTTTAATATATGATTTAATGGATGGGATTGTAGGTTTAATGAAATCAGATAAATATCTAGTTAAAATATGAGTTGGAGATCCTATTGTGCTTATTATTGGACAAGGGGAGTATCTAGTTTGTGAATTTTTGGGAGTCCATAAAATTTTGGACAGACACATGATTTTTCACGAGAGATTATTTTTATCTCTGTTTCAATAGACGATTTATTAATAATGGCTTTTATTGTTTTTTTCCAAATATGTAGTATGATCTGTCTTTGATGGTTTATAAGTTTTATCATTAAGCAGATCTAAAATTTTATTATGGTACTTGTCACGATCCATAACAACAGTGGCATTACCTTTATCAGCTGGAAGTTCAACAACTGATTTGTCCGATTTTATATTATTTAATGCTTGTTTTTCTTTCTTTGAAATATTATTTTTAGAAAGCTTAGCTTTTTTTAAAATATTGCAAATCTCAGCTCTAGCCAAAGATGAAGAATCTATTTTATCGAGAGCTGATTCAACATTACAAACAATTTTTTCAAAAGGTATCTGGGAAGGCGTTAATGCAAAATTAAAACCTTTTTCTAAAACCGAAACTTCATCTGTAGAGAGGGCTTTCTTAGATAAATTATAAACGGTTTTTTGATTTGGATAAGTAATGATTGGTGATTGTGTTTTAATTAGCATTTGTATATAGACAGTAATGTGCAGAATCATCAATGGATGAGAAAAAATGAGCATACTACTGGAAGTCTTAAAATTCTTGGACCTAATTATTAACTGAAATAAAAACTTTACTGACTACAGAATGACTGCCATGCTGATAGAAATCAAATCTGAAATACCATCACAATCTCAAATCCTGATGATATATAATGTAGCAGGCTTCAAAGGCTTTCTGCATCAAAATCACAATTTATGCAGATGTAAAGTATGTATACATAAAACCTAGTTGATATGGGATACAATGAAAAAATATTGTACAAAGTACTCAAAAATTTTAATTTTAAAAACAAAATGGAGCATTATGAGCAAAGACAACAATAACATACGATGGATACTTATGCCTTATATTTCAGGTATTACAACAAAAATAAAATATATAAGCAATCAAAAGTTTAATGTAGACTTTAAAATCCCAACTAACTTAATTAGATCAATTATAAAGACAAAATTAAAAAAGATGAATTCCCACAAATAGTATATGCTGTCCAATGTAACAGCCCAAGATGGACCAATACTTTTGTGAATACCAAAACAACATTTCAACAAAAAGCAGCACAAATACTTATATAAAGGGAAAAAGAAAAATGATAGTTGTTGCTGTTGTAGTAGTAGTAATAGTAGTAGTAGTAATTGTACTACTACTACTATTGCTACTACTAATAATAATAACATCAGCATACTAAAGTTGAGTTAGGTCCTGACTGTATAAATCAATTTATAAACTACAAATAAGTCCACATATGCCAAGAATATGCAGCCATTATAGTGCTTATTCAATATTTTGAACACTGTTTTAATTTTTTTCTGCATCAAACCATTCTTTTTTTTAAAAAAAACTTAAATAATTCCACATCACATTCTATCCTCAGCTATACTATTTCCAAAGAAAGTAATAAAAATTGCACATTTTTAGCATCTCTTTGAGATAATCATTGTAAATGTAAATGGCTTTCTATATAACTAATTTCGTTATAGTAGTTAAATCATCACATAAATCTATCCTAACTATTAATCCATTAGAATCAGCAACAACACGTTAGAGTCTGTATAAACCAAAAAATGTGTTATATTGTTTTCTACTAAGGATGTTTTTGGATATAATATAAAAAATTTCAAATAGAAATTTATGATTCTTTAAATTTCAACCATGCATGGAATTTTAATGCCCAACCTATTCAACTCATTGATACCACCCAAAAGTTATTGAAATGACTGTCAGAAGTATATACTATCTATATAAAAGAGAATAAAATTTATAGTGAATTTAAATTTAAAACTATCTTTTGAATAATTAGTGATCATTAATTACATTGGTGGTTGTTAAAAAGGCAGGTTAAAAACATTAATGCCTCTGAATTATAATATCAATACTTTTGAATTTATCATGAATAATAAAAAAAAGGAACACATGCACATTGACCAATAATAACAAACCAATTAATTTATCACCTTACACAAGATATGGCAAAATAAGAGCTTTCTATTCTAATGCAATTTATTTAGAGCTGCTCCTGGTTTTCATATATGATAAATGATAAAGAATTGACTTAAGAAAAAAAAAGTCTACATTTAATAAAAAAATAATGTACTAAAGTGTAAAGTTATTGACATGGAATCATATTTTCAGAACTATTCAAAATAGATTGGCTTGGGTTCAAAATCTTAGGGTGTTTTGATTTTTAGACTTTAGATTGAATAATAAAATAGAGTTAAAGGTAATAGCTAGATAAGTAACTGCATTATTTACAGCTTTGAATTCCAAGCCTGTTTGACAACTGAAAAGTCTGTAACTGATATGGTGATTCAAGTCATCTGATGATTACTATTTAATCACCCTTACTATCAATGAAATTTGTGTAAAGAGCTACTCTTGTTTAATCATTAGTGTATTACTTGACCACTTTCTCTTGTTTTTAAATTTAAATTATTGTAAACTTATAATTATTAAAAAGAAATATATTGCTGTAAAGATTGAAGGTAAAGAAAATGTGGCTAGCATCCCAAAGGATACATTCATTTTATTAAACACTACTAAATGAATTGAAGGTAATCTTAAAACTAGAGAGATGATAAAGACATCTTTCTAATACTAGAAATCTGATTTGTCAATACTTAATAATAATAACACTATTGTAAAATAAATTATTAGAAATATTAATTTATTTATGACCAGAATTTTGAAGTCAACTTTTTACAAATGTTAAAGAAAGGGGACTTGAACTCAGACTTTCAAGCTCCTACAATTATTCACTCTACCCAATATAACCAATACATATAACCAAATAAGGGATTTGAATCCAATCTTTTAAGCTTCTTAAAATCATCCAATCTATCCATTATAACAATTACATATAACCACATATGTGGTTATGTTTAAAGGATATATTGGATAGAGTGAATAACTATAGAGAGCTTAAAAGTCTGGGTTCAAATCCTCATTAATTACATCTAGATTAGGTATATATTATACTTGTATTTCAAATTTTAAGGAATCAATTTTTTTTGAGAAAAGTGCCATTCACTGATAGGATCCCACAAATGAGACATTTTTCAAGATAATAACAAGAAATTAAGTTGAAAATTACAGTGGAGAGCTACCTAACAGTATTACTTACCTTCAGAACACTATTTTTTAAATTTTTAGAGCTAATCCTAAAATCTTAGAAAATAACTAGTTTGATTCAATCATTTATTTCATGTTAAAACATTAAAACATCACATGATCATCTTTTATTAGACATTGGATAGGGATTAAAATGAACAACCTTCTAGCATCCATTGATTACTATAGCTTACACTAGGTGGCAATATTGTGTGGAATAAATTGCCATCATAGAGTGGACAAAGATAATGTTGTGGAAATGGGATGGAGCAGTATAGAAAAGAATATGGGAAAAACTTAGGGTGGAGAATGGTAAGGGAAGGTAAGATGGCTAACAGGTTTCTTTGGGCATAGTGACCGAAAGATTCATGGTTTTGAGAAAGAAGAAACCATAGAACATTGCTACTGTTTTATTTCATGTTCTTAAAGAAACGTTTTCTATTGATCCCACAAAAATGAGTATGAATGAATTATGGCAAGCTTTGTTGTTTTTTAAAAATTAGTTATCAATAGTAGATAAAAGTTTTTTTTTTTTAAAAATTAGTTATCAATAGTAGATAAAAGAAAAGAAAATGTTCATATATATATATATGAGCGTAATGCTAGTACACTACTGAACTATTGATTCTAATTCCCAGAAAAAATGTGATTATGACGAATTTGTGGTATTCAACTATTTCTGATAATTATTGCTTTCTGTGTGGGATCATTAATAATAAATAAGAAGATTGATCGCAAAGGAGTCGATACTTTAACTCTAAATGTATTAATCAAGAAAGTATTGATTTCAAACTGTTTATAAATAATGGATTTTATTATACAATTACAAAATTAAAGAAAAAAATGGTTGTTCCGTTTCAAAGAGCGACCTAAAATTTAGGATTGAAAATTATTATTATTATTATTACATCTATCAAATTATAAAATTACATTCAATTTATACAAATATCTGAATTTTACAAACATATTTTTGAAAGTAAAAAAGTTTTTGTAATAGATAGATAATAAATAAGTAGTTAGACTGACAGAAACACATAGATAGCTAGATACATACATACATTAATAGTCATAAACATAAATAGATAGATAAGATAGTAGTAAAAAATAAATAGATAAATAGATAGATAAATAAATGGTGAATGATTATTTAAATAGATAGGCAGATGGACAGACATATAGATAGATGGATATATTTTATACATACATAAGTAGAAAGATAAACAAATAGATGGATGGATAGATAAATAAATGGTGATTGACTATATGAATGGATAGGCAAATGAATAAACAGATAGATAGATATGTAGGTAGATATACAGGTCGATAAATATATAATTAAAATAGATAGGTAGATAATAAAACTCATAAATAGATAGATAGATAAAAAGTAATTAAAAAGGCATATACATATATATAATAGAAATTTGTATGAAATTACAGTACTATCCCAAAAACAAAATTTTACTACAATTCTTCCAAAATTACGATTTCATCTATTAACAAATAGACCTGTTTGTTAATCCATAAAACCATGGTTATGGAAGAATGTTAATAAAATATTGTTTGTTTTTTGACTAGCATTGTAAATGTTATTTGAATTCCTATTTAATTTATATATATATATATGTTGATACAAAGATTTTCACGGGTTGCAGATATAAAAGACATATTTTGCGGTTCATCCATGTTAAAATATTTTAAATATTGATATAATGACGTTTCGACTTGGTAACACAAGTCATCCACTGAGTGATAAAAAGTAGAAAAATAGTTGTAGAGGCGCTACAATCACTGATTTGGGAAAAAAACGTTAAAGTTCCACCAATTGCAAAAATGTTAAATTAAGAATGTTTTTTAAAAAAATCTTTCCAAATAGGAAGAAGTTTGCTTGTATCATCTCGCTTATTGATACAATCTGGCCTTTTAAGTATCTCAATGGCTTCTCTAATTTTGCACTGGTATAGATTATCACCTCTGGATATGATCCTGGCACTAGAAAAATTAATTTATGACCTGAATCCATAGTATGGAGTGAGAGTGCTGATGATGATGAATGTTGTTTAACTGCATTAGCATGCTCATCTCTTCTAACACTGATGTGATGATTACTCATACCTATGTAAGAAGCCTTACAATTTTCACATGAGATTTGATAAACACCATGAGATTCAAGTGGGATTGAATCCTTAGGCTTGGTTATTATTTTGCTGATCTTTTGATGAATAGAAAACACTCTATTTGTATTATAGCATTTTAATATATGTCCAACACTGTCTGTAGTTCCTTTTACATATGGAACACAAATCCTAATAGCTGATTTATCATCTTTTTGTTTCCTATTTTGTCCATTTTTGGCCTGAAATAAGGTTTTTTTAATAAATTTATAATTGTAACTATTTGCTAATAAAACACTATTAATATGATTTATTTCTTCTTTCAGATGTGACTTATCGGAAAGGTTAATTGCTCTATTTAAAAGAGTTTTGGCTACAGAAATGATCTGAGTTGGGTGATGATGAGAATGGAAATTTAAATATCATTCCGTGTGTGTATTCTTTCTATAAATTGAAAAAGATAAACTATTTGGTGTTCTGGTGACTAAAACATCAAGAAAACGGAGTTTTCCATCAGACTCTGTCTCCATTGTAAATCTAATTTGAGGATGCATATTATTTAAATGTAAGAAAAAAATCACCTAATTTATTTTTTTCCATGTTGCCATAGGACAAAAATGTCATCTATGTATCTGAGCCAAGAGGATGATTCTAAAGCACGAGTTTCTATATTTTGGCAGAAGTTTGGAAACGATGGCTTATGAGTACATTGGCACGGGTCTGATCTTGGAGAGATCAGGGAATCAAATTTTCTTTCTACTCATGAACCATTTTAAAATTCTGAGTGACGTAGATTACCTTGACAACAATGTTTAGAAATAAGATGCAGAGCCTTTTAATTAGAAAATGCGGTGGTATTTATACTAATTTTGGATGCCTTTGGTAATCCCCGGATGTCCACTAATGGTCAACAATGACACAGTTAATTTTAAAAGTATGCATGAGATCAAATTCAAGAGAGGTGGTCTTGGTCTATTTTGAACTGAAAATAGACCTGCAGGATAAATGTTAAGTAATGTGAATTTTTAAAATAAACTTATGTTAAAATAAAAACCAAATCTTTTCTGAACTTAAAATAAGGCAGTCTTTCGTTTGCTAAATTTGCCTTACTCTCTCGAACTTGCTCTCAAATAAAAATACATGAATAAAAATATATACGTAATATAAACACTTTTAATAAAATTATTATGTTTATCTGTTACACACACACATATGCATGATTGTTTATCGTGATAGAAATTTATGTTTTATATGTAAATTAATATTAAAATGAGACTAAAGCTTAACAAAAACAATAAACAATCATGTGCATCAGTATACCTCACTCCCTAGTGATTTATTATTAAAGGACTGAGTTTGAACCCATGTTTGAGGGTTTCAAACATCACCAGAAAGTGAAGCCAAATGTGTGCAAGAGATTTGAGTGCTTCATATTCCCCCTGATATGGGAACAATAAAAAAAAACAATAAAAAAAGGAATTCTACTTTCGAATCAGTGCATTATTTCAGGTGACAAGAAAATGCATGGTTTAGTCCCTCCATCTTAACAGGATTTACATGATCTGAACTCTATCATTAATTAAACTATCATTAGTAAATCAACTAACAACTATACCACCTCAATCTCATTGTCATCCAACCTCTTTTGTCAAATCAATCTATTAGCAACTATATTTATATAAAAAAACAAAAACAAAAATGTAACATTAGACACTATCTTTAGGTTTATTTATCTTTCTAATACAAAACTCTAACCAACATGGTGTCTCTTAGGATGTTCTGTTTTTTCCTTTCTCTTTTTTAATGTCATGTCCATTGGTCCTACTGAATCAGTCCGTCCGTTTCGGTGTGCCTAGATTATTATTTCCCGGGATTGGGCAGTACATATGGTTTGAGATGTAGATCATAATAACCTACAATTTGAAATATTTTCCTCTTATGTTGGTCTTCCAAATGCAGTCTCTCAATTCTATCCAGTATCACAATTCTATCCAGTATCTCAATTCGGTTACTAATTTTCTTTCGGGTGCGATTCTTCCATGATGGGAGTTTGCATCTCTTCCATGATGAGAGCTTGCATTTCTTCCATGGTGGGAGCTTCTCCATGGAGGGAGTTGCCCTATAGAATTCATTATAGCATTGATCATCACCCCAGCTCACAAGCTTGAAACATCCATAATGCAGATATCTTGAAAATCACACATCACTATTGCTTTTCCATTTGTCTTTATGTCTTTTCCCTTTATTACCATAACTCCCAGCCACAGACACCATGAATATCAATCTGAACTTTGATGACTAGGTCTAAGATTTGAATCCCATTTTTAGAGATGCTAGTAACACCAGGACCATCATTAATAGATCCTAAGTGAACTATCTTTTCTGCTTCCAGAATTTGGTTTTCCTGCACCCCTCCTATTGTGGCCGGTTTCTTAGGTACTACATTGTCAGGATGGTATTCTATATCTATTCTCTTGGCATCATTATCCTGCTGTGATCTGTTAAGATCGTCGGATGGGTTTTTTAGCACCACTTTAATCTGTTCAGTCTCTTGATGCAGGCTCTCAACAGTATCAGTGATCACCCCTTTGGTCTCTTGGATGTCTTCCACATGTTCCTCTTGCATCCTGATGTGGCTTTTTGTCTCATCCAGTGTCTCTTCAGATTCTTGGACATGGTGGCATAGTTGGTCACCTTCGTCTTTCACTTCTCTAACTGCTATATTTGTTTCATCTACTCTTTGCATCGTGTTTATTTTCATCTCTTGAAGTTCTTGGAAATATCTCCAGGACTCTTCCCTAGCCTCTCTGGTTTCCTGGAACATACTCAGCATTAAGGCTAGTAGGCTTTTCTTGTTCTCCTCTATCCCTAATTCTCTACTTCCCTTCATGTTAACAATTTTTTCCATCTGATCACTGAATTTTACTATTATTATTATTTATGATAACTAAATTTATTCCCCCTTCCCTTCCTCAACCATCACCTATGCCAAAACTCAATCTCCTCCCAACTGTTCTATTTCTGCCATCTCTACTTTTATAATGCCCCCTATTACTGCCAAAATATTTAAACTCAACTGTCTCTGTCAAAACTAATACATATTAACAGGTAAAATAAAATATCAAAGATAAAAAAAAGTATATTTTTACCGTGACGTTTCCTTGTCATATAGTCCGTTTGCTTTCTCACACCTGAAATGTACTAAAAAAAAATCTTTTGATTTCCATATTGTACAGGACATACAAAAACATGTGATACAATGACTCTCTTTTGCTCACTCATATACATGATTCTGGTTTTCGTGAGTGTTTACTGGTTGACAAAATTTATAAGTGTGTATAATACACGGGCGCTATGTCAACACAGTAGGCTTTCCACTCATAACTATCTTTGGTTTGCATGCACATCGACAAATTTGATTGCTAACTTTATTATGGTTTATATACTCACTACATATAAGTGGTCATAATAATCTTAATATTAGACTCTTTGAAAAAATAAAACATTGATAAGTCAAAAGCAAAACACTCATTAAAGTTTAGCAATAGTATACGTTATTATTTATAAGATTAGTATTATTAATACCAAATTTATTTTAAGATCACATCTCATATTGTTCAGCTTATATTGCGTCTTTTAGGTCCGAAAAAAATCTTATACATATTTCACACTTTTTTAAAAATAGAAAATATTATCTATACAACTTGAATAATCTCCAGGGTATTGCATGGTTTGGAAATATTATTGAGGCAGTATGATTTTGGGTTCAAACCTGAAAATTTTTTTTACATATATTTATTCATTAATATCTGAACCAGAGGAAAAAAAACATTATACATAATATCAATTGCTTTATGGGGTATCACAGAGTGTGGTAATTTCGAAATGCCCCACAGATGGGTGTACAAACCTGGGGAAAAAATACTCTGTACCAGTCAGAATTGTATGTTCATCTAACAAGAATTAGCATCTAAGCAAAAGTACCTAGAGTTCAATCATATGCGAGATACACAGGTCAGGAATACTCATGAACTCCGCCCTATTGCCCATTTCCCAAATCTATAACATTACAAACAACACTTCTGATGATAGCAAATGACATTTCAACAATCCCCAGCCCAGATGGTCAGCAGAGACACAAGAGATCTAATGACTAACTAAAGGATGACACAATATAATAACAGATGTGCATGCATGAATTAATAAAATGTCCAAAGAATAGATTATTAAATATGAATTTATTAAAAATAACATTAATGATGCAATTAAATTAGTATATGAGCAAATGGATTTAGACTTAAAAACACACTATAACTCTGATTACACATAATAAATACTCTATCTGGGTTTCACATAATGTTGACATGAGCATTCCATGCTGACCTTAGCAACATAAATTAAGGGTTGATGGATATGCCAGTACTAAATATACCTATTAGTAAGAAATTAATTAATTGAAACAATGCGGCTTAATATGCTAATTTAAAATATATTTTATAGGGCTTCTATTATTCATGCTATGACATTTGAAATCACTAAGAATGTAACGGACTTCAATAGCCATACATGGGCTTTTATTCTGAACATTATGATATTTTAAGTCACAAAGAATATAACAGATTTTAATAACTATACGTGGGCTTTGATTATATACATTATGATAGTTTGAATAATAAATTATCTAGTGAAGTTTGATTATACATGGATTTCATCATAATTATATTAACGATAGATTAATTATCTTGGAAATTATAAAATGATTCATCATTTATGATTTTACGTATAGAATAAGGAAAAGCATAATTATCTCGACATTCAGTCACATGACTTGACTTTTATAGGCTTTATTAAAAGTTAACTTTCAACGTATTTAATAGCAGTTTAACGATAGGGTGGATAGCGCTAATAAGCTATAACATGTGATAGGGCAAACTAAATTTATATTATAATATGAGAACTTGGGGTGGCTTAGGAAAATCATATCATTATGACTTACAGATGAATAAAATATATGAGGAAGTATAAACGATAGCGTGCGGACCGAATGATAATGTTTGAAAGGATGAGAAGCTTCATCAACTTGAGAAAAAAAACATAAGCTCATCTGTGCTTGTGACAGATGGCATCCGAAGAAGTGGTCGGCAGGATACTATGGTTCCATTTTTCTGAATGTTAACCCATAATAGAGCCTACGCGACCAAACACAACCTTTGGAGTCGGGGCCTCCACACTCTGCCAAGAAATGTGCTTTAAGGATTCCAGTAATGAGAGAGAGTATGACAAAGCAACATTTGATTGATGAACGTTATCACCGGGACGCATCGCGAAGGCTTTCAGGTCTGTATTAACACTGATTTTTATTTATGGCCTTAAAGAGTAAGTAAGCCTAGCGTAATGAAATGATAATATGTAAGCAATCCCAAAAAGGGGCATACAATTTGCTTAAAAGATTATTTAGCATATCAATAATAAAATATGAAAAATTAAGATTCCCTTCATTAAACGCATATCAATATGCCCGAAAAATTAGTTACTTAAATTATCGTTAGATGGCGGGCTAATTATATAATGAATCATCAACTAAAAGTAAGGATCTGAACTTCAATTTATTTAATACTAAATTTATTTAATATTAATCAATAGCGTGAAATAATAGTTAATAATTTATTTGAAATGATAACGGATAGCATAATAAAAATTAATAAAAATAGTTTAGGAATATTTTCAACCAGGCAAATTTTTAGTTTAGTAAGAAAACTTACGTTTACGATTTAAAATTCCTTAATGGCGGAATAGTAAAATAATATAAGATTGATTCGCCAGGTTGAATTATTAGCATATTAAAATAGGTATGATTTACATAATATCAAATTAAAATTGCCGCATTTAAAAATAATAAAACAGTAAGAGTGAAAACCCAGCAATCGAATTTAGAAAATCAAATAAAATTTAGATATTAAAGCAAAAAGAAAAGTCATTGTTTAAGCAATTAATCTGTTTGGCATTACCGATGGAAAAATAAGCAATTACATTTTGAAAAAATAAAGATTACAAAAATGGAAATATTAAAAAGACATACTTTAGGTGAAATAAATTTACATAATTAGAGGTTGAATTTTACAATTTACGATTAAGAAGATTATTTAGATGAAAGTTTTTAGAGTTCATTTTGTGGCAGGGAATTACCTTTATGTTAGACAATTTGATGGACATATGCACACGTGTTGATTTTATTTTTGAAGAAATATGATTAATTTGGCATTACTTTGGCAAAATTGTGGTTAATGTCCATTCCTGGTGTACTTTACAGTTCATTTTGGCAGCAGTTTGGAAACGATGGCTTATGAGTACATTGGCACGGGTCTGACCTGGAGAGTTCGGGGAAGCAAATTTTCTTTCTACTCATGAACCATTTTAAAATTATGAGTGACATAGATTACCTTGACAACAACGTTTAGAAATAAGATGCAGAGCCTTTTAATTAGAAAATGCGGTGGTATTTATACTAATTTTGGCTGCCTTTGGTAATCCCCGGATGTCCACTAATGGTCAACAATGACACAGCTAATTTTAAAGTATGCATGAGATCAAATTTGAGAGAGCTGGTCTTGTTCTATTTTGAACTGAAAATAGACCCACAGGATAAATGTTAAGTAACGTGAATTTTTAAAATAAACTTATGTTAAAATAAAAACAAATCTTTTCTGAACTTAAAATAAGGCAAGTCTTTCGTTTGCTAAATTTGCATTACTCTCTCGAACTTCCTCTCAAATAAAAATACATGAATAAAAATATATACGTAATATAAATGCTTTTAATAAAATTATTATGTTTATCTGTTACACACACACATATGCATGATTTTTTATCGTGATAGAAATTTATGTTTTATATGTAAATTAATATTAAAATGAGACTAAAGCTTAACAAAAACAATAAACAATCATGTGCATCAGTATACCCTTGCTCCCTAGTGATTTATTATTAAAGGACTGAGTTTCAACCCATGTTTGAGGGTTTCAAACATCACCAGAAAGTGAAGCCAAATGTGTGAAACAGATTTGAGTGCTTCAATATAATGGCTGAACCTACCAGATTATGGAATTTGCCGAGTACAGAGGAAGAAGCGATAATTTTCTTACAAGACCATGGACTTCTCTCCAAAAGGAAACTCTTTACAAATGGCCATGAAATGAAGAAATATGTTCACAATTTGGTGGCATATGCAGAGAGACAGATGAATGCTTCATTGTAGCCATAAGAGGTAGAAGTGCATCCACTCTCATGCAAGAAATTTTGCAAAATGTTCACCAAGGATCGACCATTTACAGCGATTGCTGGAAAGGGTGTAAGAGCAAAGAGTTAGCTGAGGCTGGATATGAACACCATCAAGTTAATCACACATACAACTTCGTAGACCCCTCAACTGGTGCACATACACAAAATATTGAAAGGTTGTGGGATTTGGTCAAATGGTGCAATAAAAAACACAGAGGGACAGCACATCAGCACCTGGACTCATATTTGAGTGAGTTTATGTGGAAGCGGTCATATAAAGCTGATCCTTTCACTGCAATTTTGGAACATATATCCCAATTCAGTCCGCCACAGTGATTGCTATTTGTAAGTACTTTTCATTTTTGTTTCTATTAAACAATGTCATTTCGATGTATATTATTTTATACAGAAATTTTTTTTATTATAATTAATTATTTTATAATTAAATATAGACATTAAGTAATCCTAATGCATGTAAAAGTAAGGTCGCCATTAATGCTAGATTCGCATTAAATCGGGGAACATGTTTTTCATTTATCTTCTTATTTTAAATTTACAAAAAAATTTTTGTTAATATTTCTGCAATTATCCAACTTACACTTAATTACATTTAATTTCTAAATTATTTTGGATTATTTTTTAAAAAAAATTTGCAATATACAGTACCTTTTTAAAATTACCAAACCCATGTAAAAGTACGGTATTTGATAAATCGTATTCTCCAAGGTTGCCATGAATGTCACATTCACATTAAATCGTATTTTGTGATGTATATTTTGAATTTATATTTTGTATATTATGAATTTTTTTATTTCATATTTTTTCATATTCATGCATGTACAATATGAAAATTTTTTGTTGATAATTCTGCATTTTTTTTAAATTTCATATTCATGCATGTACAATTTATTTTAATTTTGTATTTTTTTTTCAGGACCAACAAGCATGGTGGTGCTCATTATCTGCCTGACTGTCTTTCACCAATCATCTTATTCCAAAAAGGCATCTAAATCACATGACCTGCAACTTTTTTTCACCAATCATCTTATTCCAAGAAGGCGTGTAAATCATGTGACCTGTGTCTTCAGTATTATCCAACCAATGACATATTACCCTGAAGGCATATCAATCTAATCTTGTGATTTTTAATTTGCGGGCAAATTTAGCGATTGCATTTGTCTGCAAATCACTTGGAAACGTTATCGTAAAAATTACAAGATCAGACTGATATGGCTTCAGGATAATACGTCATCGGTTGGATAATACTAAAGAACCTATATATATATAGAGAAGAAGATAGATAGATAGATAGATGGATAATACTAAAGAACCTATGATAGAAAGAGAAAAGTAGATAGATAGATAGGTAGATAGATAGATATATTGGATAAAAAAACATCTAAACATATCTATTTATTTATTATAAAATAACTTTTTTTCAAGTATTTATTTAAGTAATTTTTTTCTTACATTTTCATTTTCTCTTTCGTTCTTTGATCCTTCACTTTTATCATTCTTTTTCTTTTACTTATATATACAAACCATACACACCATTTTTTTTAAACATTCCTGTTATCTGCTTGGTTTATTGCAAGTTTCTATTTTTTTTCATTGCATCCTTAATGGAGATGTCTAAAATCAAATTCAGTTACTATTTTTTTTTTAATATCTTTTTTTCACATATATTCCCCCCCCCCTCCGCCCCCTCCTAAAAATTGATTTATATGTGTCAAACTTATAAGCTCTTGCATCCGTCATTTTATTCTAGGTTAAATGCTTTTACTACTTATAAATGGAAATCTCCATCCACTAAAGATTTCCATCAAAGAATCCATTAAAATATTGTATTAGAAAAGTCTCATCTTTGATACCATCCATATTAGATAAACATTTTGCTTTAAAACATTTTATTTTAAATGTTTTAATGTTACATCATTGTATATTATGAAATAATACTTAAGAAAACTAAAAAATCTGCAATACTCATATAATTAATAGTATATAGAATATAGAATTTCTTAATTATATATAATTAAAGAGCAGGCCTTTATACCCTAAGCACAATGCAAGTAGAGATGTCATAATAGCTCAACAACCTCTTGTTGAGTGTCTTGTTGAGTACGGAGGATACTCTCAAACCAAAGCACAAGTTAGAGACTTTTGAAAAGAGTGACCATCTTATCTTTGAGCCTAAATTTTGTTCATATTTTGAATATGAACACAGATAAGAAAGGTTAAGATTTCTTACAATAAATTATTACAGTTTATTCTTAATATTTTTTTTCTAGTTGATAAAAGCTACAATTTCTAAATAGTAACAAATGGGTAATATCCATCTCTCGTTAATTTAAGTACATTAGATAAGGTATTTGATATGTAACACTTAACTAATTAATATCTAATGACAGCTATAATTATGGGTGGTTCTCAAATTGATAATGATAGTTATAATGATATGTGGTAGATCCATGTTGCATCACATCAGATGTACTTATTTGCTTACCCTGAATGATGATATAAATGATCATTGTCGGTGAATCATGAATGATACCCATAAAACTTTGAGCAGATTAAGGCCATACTTTTATAGTGTATTGATATAGTTATTAAATATGAGATTGCCTGCCCTTTTTTTTTTATATTCTAAAGCTGATCCAAAATTGACACTGAAATTTCAAACCATATGTTGGTATAGTTGCTTAAACAAGGGATTGACTGCTCCTTCCTTTTATATCTCTAAACATACTCCAGAAGTGACACTGAATTTCAGATTATTTGCAGTGGTGAAATGATTGTGGTTTAGGTTGTTAGTTTGTTCTCTTTGCTTTAGCTCAACCCTACTATATCTCTGGATATATGATACGTTTTATTATTTGACATATTCCTAAGATTTAATGATTTAGTATGGATAACAACAGAATTGTTTCTATAATATAGTATTTGAAAATGTAGATTGTATATGGTATTGAGCAAAACGATGATAAAAGATAATATTAGTTAAAAGTTATTTTATATAGTTGATTGTTACTTAGTGCTTATCCATTCGAGATGATTCCATCTATACCATTAACCTACATTATTTATTATTCATACCCAATTTGTTTAAAATGCTGATTTTTTTTTTTAATGTCAAAAGAGTCATATAATATAAAATTAATAACTGAAAGGTAGAATAATAACAGTATTGACTCTTAAAGCAGTGTTAGCTGTCTAATAGTCTAAATAAATGGATTAAAATAAGAAGTCACTAGTTTTTAGTAACATATGGTAGCACAAATTATTATATCTTAAGTATATTCATTGCATTATCTTGTAAAATTAGCTTATTAACCTTTGGATAAATTTTTTGAAATATATTGCCTGTGTCTATTTGAAGTGAATAAATTCTTAAAATCATGCTATTAATAAATAGGTAAAGTATAAAATGTATAAGTCAAAATAAACTCAATGTAAGTAATAGACTCAAATAATAATTAATTAAAAATAATAATTTATTAAAATGGTGAATAGATCATAAGAAAACTTCCCTTAGTCATATAATGATGAAATTAAATCTTGTTTTATGTAATTTCTGTGCATAATTGTCCAAAAATATGTATGTTCCTTTTGGTTATTAATGTTTTACAACTTGTAAATAATGTAAAGACATTTTATTTGAAAATGTATCTAATTGGCTATGGCCTCCCAGCTAAACACTGTCCATATTTATTGCTATTGCTATCAATATTTTATTTTTATTGTTGTCATCATCAGTTATATAATAGACTTTATTATGCATTGACACATCAAGATTTGTTAAGCTCTTACATTTAGAGCATATAAAGTTTTATCACTCATTGCTCAAACACTGTTGATCTTAAAAGAACATATTTTAAAGATTAAATATGTAGGTTTTGGAATAACCTGTTTATCTAAATCATTAGATACATCATTCTCTGATCTTGATTGGATTGCCCATGGTCATTAAATAAAAGTTAATTTGTGAATTATTATTATATTTACTTTATTAAGAATTTATTAATACCTCATAAAATTTAAAGTTCATTTTTATTGTTAGTATTGGGTATTATCAAATGTTCTTTATTAATTCTATATTGTTTTATGACTGTCTTTGCTTATTATATTTAGGTAGTGGCAAAATCCCTCTCACTGACCCAAATATATCTTTTAAAATAATGGCATTTAAATTATTGAACTCTGAGAAAAGTTAAGTTATTGATTAATAGTCTCAACTTTGAATCTATTATTAGTTTTTAATTTCTTATTTATTATGCCTTGCCTTGATTTCTTATGTTAATTCTTTATTGCTTAATTGATTCTGTATAATTTTAAGATGCAAGTTTCTTTTCTAGTTTAAAACTCATAACCCATTTTAGTTTAGTGGTGTAATATTTTGTTTTAGTCAAGCTTAGAACCATTGCTTTATTTCATTATTGTCTTGCTGTTGTTTGATACAATATTAGTTTTATATATCAGGATCTCATTCTTCATCATCAACATTGTTATCATAGCTCATCCATATTTTTCTTTCTTTTATTTTCATCCTCATTTTATCTTAAGTGTATCATAATTGATTCACCTCTCATTGACCCCTATTCTATCACCATATTAATCATTCATCACCCTAACACATTTCCCTTCTTTTTCCTGTTTTTCATCATTCATTTAATCTTCTATGTCTTTATCCATTATCATTCAACTCATAATTCGAATTCCATACTCATTTCATAGATAGATGCCCTCCTGATTGTTAACTATTTACTGATTTTGCAAACTAAACTCATCTTGTAAAATTCTTTGTTGCTTTAGATCTTGAAGTTAATTTAATCAATATTTAATGTTAGATATGAGAGATGAGAAAGGCTGAGGTAATATAATTTAAAGATCTGTAGTTGTGTACTTTTGTGACCTTTCCCGTGGATTTATTCGTGTTCATGCTAGCCCAGTTAGTTTCTATATTAGATCCCCATTATTCTTAGACATTTATTATTATTATTGGAGGTCACAAAGGCTCTTTAGTATTGGAGGTTGTTATTCTCATGTATTTTAACTTATATGTACAGAGGTTACAGTATATATTACTAGAAGAGATAACAGATGGACAGTTGATGTTTTAAATTGCAAACCCAAAATATTATAAAAGATTTAGACAAAGGCGATATGTTAGATGAAAGAATGAAATAAGAAAGTTTTCTGGACTAATGTGGAGAAGAGAGAATAGAGATTAGAGAAACTGGGTTAAATTAGAAAATTCATGAAAGATGAGAACTTTTTAAAAACGATTGTATTTCAGAAAACAATTGTAATCTATTTGAAATAAACTTATCCAAAACTTTCAACACTTTAATTGGATATAACCTTAAAGTGATTTTTTGTAAATTCTCACATTTTATTGGATTAGTATATATCTAGTAAAGTCTTAATTGTTGAAAAGCAACCTATTGGGAAACGTAAAATTGACTTTTCTACTCCATGTATCCTTTCTGCAATTCGATTATAATTTTTTCAATTCTTTACCGAACTTCATCTTTGTTATTATTCTTGGAAAAATTCTTTCTTATGTTCCCTGCATCAGACACTTAATAAATACTCAGTATATATATATTGATTATTTTAAATTAATATTATTTATTACAATTACTGAAGCGCTGGAAAGAAAACCTATGATAAATACTTATATGAATCGATAAAATAATTGATAGCTGAGCGCTTTCGAGGCGTTTTGCCTCATATTCATAGCCGTACAAAAAATAAATGGCGCAGAGTAGAATGTAAATGGCAATATGCAACAACTCCATTAACAGACGTGACACTTGCTTTGATATTTCCAAACGTTGGGCTAATTAAATAATTTAAATATAATTTGCATATTGCCATTTATATTCTACTCTGCATTATTTGTTTTTTGTACAGCTATGAATATGAGAGAAAACGCCTCGAAAGCGCTCAGCAGTCAATTATTTTATCGATTCATATAAGTATTTATTATAGCTTCTCTTTCTAGCACCCCAACACCCTTGTGATTTTGTTATAATTATCTTGAGAGAAGTAAAAATCTAGTATTTTACAATTACTGAAAGAAGTGCCAAGTGATAGGTATATACATAATCGACAATACTTCAGTATCTTTATACGTAATAAATCCCACATGTATGTAATGAACGTTGGTGAAGAAAAAACACTCATTAAATATGCGTTATTTACGAAAATGCATTTTTAATGGAATATAGACGTTAGGCAAATGTATTTTCAGTGCAGTATCGATGTTTTATTTTAGGCAAATGCGTTTTCGATAAAATACTAACACCTGTAATTAACGATTAATATTCTCTTTGTCAACATACTTTACATTCTTATGTATGATTTATTATGTACATCATTAGATTTATTTTTTCAGACAATTGGTATTCTATACATTTAATACTACTCAGTGTGTTTTGAAAAAGACCAAATTCTAACCACCTACTAATTAACAAGCCTGGTCATCTATAGCAGGGGTGGCCAAATTTTGTGTTCATTCATAAGATTTACTTTTTATTTTAAAAATGTGTTGCGATCGACTTGTTGTCATAGGCGTAGTGAGGTGTGAAATTCATACTATTTTCATATATCAACCTAGTAAAAAATAATTATTTAACGGGCCAAAAACTCATGTCTGGGGATATTAAAGCAACATGAGTAATTATTAACAATATTTACTAATTTAAATTAGCTACATTAAATCAAGATTAAAAATATTATTTTCAATACTGATACGGCCTAGTGGACTTTACCTATCTGGAATTGGAAAAAAAAAAAATTTAGAACAAAAACAAAAAAACTTGAAAATCTTGACTTAATTTGTTTCACTCGTTACTCGACAGATCTTCCCATATTGGCCTCGCGATCGACCAAAAATGGCTTTGCGATCGACCGGTGAATCACGATCGATTAGGTCTTAGCCACACAGAGGCTGTTTAAAAGTTGCACTGCATATATATAATGTTTAACTATTTAAAATGTCAACCAGGAGGTCGCACCTTAGCAATATTATTTTACTAATTTAATAAAAAAAAATTAACGCTATATTGTTACGGAATTCTTTGTAACAGAATAAACCAATTTAGTAATTACTAAAACTATTTCTCATTTTAAAATACAAAGTTTAATAGTATGAACATTAAATGTACAAGAAAAATCCTCTCTCCATCTGAATGAATAGCGTTCTGGTAATTATTTAAATTATTCACGCGAACTGATGTGGTTTGTTTCTATTACTAACTGATAAGCAACGAAGATTTGACATTTGGGAATACTTTTCCCATTTGTTGTAGAAAACCGAATTTTAATTCAAACTTGCGTTGAGCGTAACGATTTTTTCAAACATTAATTTAATAAGATATAGAAACGTAATCTTGAAAATACAGAATTTCTTAAACAATTGTAATGATAAAAGAAAAAAAAGTTTCATTTCGCATAGAATTTGCTAAATGAACTGAATCAACAAGTCGATAAATTTATATTAAAAAACTACATTATATATATATTAACCAGGTTTTGGAGAATATTGTACGTACAGATGTTTTGATGGGTGAATTTTTCGCAATCAGACCGCAAAAGTGAATTAACAGCATCTTTTCTTTTTGTTAACCTTAGATTGCATAAGAATTTTGAAAAGCAGACTGATGCAGTACAATATGTGGCAGGACACCAAACATTATCCCAGTTTGCAGCATTTTACTGGCGCATCGCCATATTCAGCATATGGGTTTTTAAAAATGAAATCAGCAATTAATAAAATATGATAAAGGGTACTTGAATACTAAACATGCAACGAAGAGAAGATAGGAGGCCTTTTCACATTTCGTATCAATACGTGGATATCTTTTGAATGTTGTTATTTTACCAACCATTTACAAAGTTATCAAATATTACAAAGTTATCGATGCATTAATACGAATGTGGAAAGCCCTTCTATCTACAGAGATTCCAGTTAGAAGATTCATTAGTGACTTTATTAAAACTTTTACTTCTGCTATTACAAATACTACAACCATTAACTATATAGTTGACCTTATGTTTGTCAATTTATATTTAAATTTCATTTATAAGCAGATGCACACAATGACCATACGATGTCCTAAAACTGTTAACGAGGTTTCAGTTGTATTTAGAATGATCAAATCCCGTTAGTGCTACTGTGAAATCTGAAAATAGAAAAGTTAGAAGAAAAAATTGTGCTCACTAGTGCCACCTAGTCTAAGTTCTAGTAATCAATAAATGTTAAAAGGTTACACTTTATAATTCCTATCCAGTGCTGTTCCATCAAATATCTCCAGATTAAAATTTAACTCATGGGCTTCATCATTGAGAACTCTTAGATCTGGAAGCAGTGAATCTGAATCCTTGTATTAATATACCCTCAGCAACCACATTTTATCTTTTCGGTTAAATATCAAGTTATTAGCCCAAACTGAAAATACAGTAATTGTTGTAAATCCAATGTTATTTTCTGGTATAGTCATATATATCTTAATCCAGTTCAATATTTATGGATTTTGAAATCTTTGTTTTTTTTAATAACCATAGTCATCTCTATCCATCGATCAGAATTGATATTAAATCATTAAAGCACCACATGACCACATTTTCTTTAGGCTTCACAAGCTGGTATAAATAGTAGCAAAATTTTTACCATCCAATAGAGCCACTTACTATAAGCCCTAGTAACCAATAGATACTAGATAGTTGTGCATTGAAACCTCTATTCAGTTTTTTTCTATTCAATATCTACACATGAATTTCTAGCCCATGGCATCCATCAATGAGAAGCCTTGGACTGGCACATCTATTAACTATTAGAGCTTGCATTAGGAGGCACTCTTGTATGGAAAATTCTTGCTGCTGTTTAATAAGTTGTATAAGCATAAAGGAAAAGCAATATTATGATGTTTAATGGTTTAAAATACCAAATTATTTGAAATCTTATAAGAGCTCTGATTTAATGCTGTAGTTCTTCAATTGTAGATTCTTAATTGAACATCAAGAAAGAGGATATTGTTTGAGATACAGCTTAAATAAAGAAGAAGTAGAAAGTCTGATTCTAGAATTCAAAATCCACAGATTGTGCTCAATTCTATCATTTCTGGTCCTCAAATTTCTTATGAATTCCCAAACAATAAAGCCATTCTATAAAAACTGTCTCAGTGCAATTAATTAGTATATTTTTATTAATTTATACCTTTTCATCTGAACTCGAAGTCAAGAAGTGCTTTAGAATTATTGATTTAAGCCACATCTTGGAATTATTGGCCACTGCATTATTTTTAATAGTAGAAACATTATTTATAATGTTTTCCTGAAGGTTTGTGATCATGGTTTTTTTAGTTGTATTTATATAATGGGGTATTTCCACCATCTAATATTAATTATTTGGTGAAACCAGTTACCTCAGTGAAAAGCAATTGCAACAGCACAAACTAATGATTAGAAGAGAGAAAATAAATGTGTCTAAAGGTGCAGACCATGTATGCTCTAGTGAACATATGTTCAATTTGAAAAATACAAAAATATTGGATAGAGAGGAAAAAATACAAAAAAGAAAATCCAAAGCAGCTGCTCACCTAAGAATGGTGATTAACCCCATAAATCAATCTCCTGTGACTATACATAATGTATGGAAACCACTAATCAACTTTGCTCTCAGGAAAAAATGGAAAAATCAGGAGGAACCTCATTGATTAGCATATGAAATTTCTACTGACTATTCCTTTGGCAAGATGGCTCAGTTAGTTAGAGCATTACAGTCTAAGGGTCCTCCCATGCTTCGTGCATATACTATCTTATGTGCTATTACTAACAGTTGAATGTAATTTGAAAATTTAAATGAAGTTTAATTTTTCTAAAGACATTCAATACTTAATATTGGATGATGGAAATAGTCCACTATATAAATATATTATTTATAACTTTGTGACAATTCAGATGAATACCTTTATGAATGTCTTCTGAATGCTGCAAAAACAGGAAAAACTGTCCATATAATAATGTCACTCAATGCAAGCCAGAGTAATCAATGGATACAAGAAGGTTTGTGCATAAAATCTCTATCATATGCCTACTCATCCAATATCCCCAGACTTGTTTCTAGCTTGTAGCCTTCATCAGTAAGGAGCTTGGATCGGAGAGCACTGCACCTAGATCTTAGGATCTAATGCAACCCTCCAGCAGCCACCTTTTATCTCTACTTAACTACAAAACTATGAGTCTAAAATTGAAAACACAATAATTATTTGAATTGCAATATTGTATATGAAAATAGTAGAAATAAAGGAAAGGAAGAAGGAAAGTATTTAGAAGGATTATATATACCATCTACTTAACAAGTCAGTCTTGGGGACAAAATAAAATAATCAGTTGTATTGATTTGATAAATTATTATTAAAATAGAGGAAAGGAATTGAGATTGTGTTTCTAAAGTTTACTATTGTTAGCATTGAATAATGATTAAGATTATGAAATCGTGATATATGTAAAATAAAAGTGTGATATCTAAATATTTATGTGTTTATGAAAATTATGCCTTAACACGAAATTAAAGAGATTATACAGATCTTTATCTAATTAGTTCCTAAGTCCATAGATTATTTAAATAGAATTTAAGTTAGCCATCAAATATTGTTTCAGCACATATGATGAATTAAGGTGAATAAAATCTAATGAGTTAATAATAGGAAAATTTAATATTTATTGTGGCAAAAAAAAAAGGAAAGTTGTTCTAGATTTAAATTGGAGAGCGATT
Source organism: Epiperipatus broadwayi (assembly GCA_028023455.1). NCBI lineage: Eukaryota > Metazoa > Onychophora > Udeonychophora > Euonychophora > Peripatidae > Epiperipatus > Epiperipatus broadwayi. The sequence continues at coordinate 2,698,805 of JAQFVV010006364.1, read as the reverse complement.
CTTCAACAAATAAATAAAAAACGATAATTTATTTATTTTTAACAAAGTTATGAAATACAGTTTTTTTTATAGCTAAAGAATGGTGAACTTAGTCAAGCATTGGTGGTCGAAAGGTCAGCGACAGCTGCTTTCAAGCAGTTGTCCCGGGTTAGGGGTTCGCTTCCCGGCTGATGCTATGACACATGCGGAAAAAAAAAAGAATATTGAACTAATGTTTATGTGAAAACGGGATCATGTGAAATGAACTTTTTTATTGTGAAATAGTAACAACAACAAAAACAATAATAATGATGATAATGACGATTATTATTGTTATTATTATCATTATTTTTATTTGTGAAGACTGATAGATGTAGAATTTAAGTTGCCTAGTTTATAAATTGGAAATGTTTTAAATGTAAAAAACATAAATTTCAAATTAAATTATTTTTGGAATCCAATTTTGTTAATTAAATTTGTCATTAAGCAAAAGTGTAAAAGAAAAGTTAACTGATTGGATTACAAGATAGACATTGATATACAAATAAACATATTTTTGAGAAACACGGTGTTGTTTTTGATTTTTGGACAGCACAAATTGTCACATTGTATAATTGCTAATTGTGAGTTGTCGATTGAGAGCGATTAGTGATCAAAAGACAGAACTGGATGTTTTGAGGTAAAATATTAACAGAAGTGACTACAACAATAAGAAAAGAAGCCGATATTAAGTTTACTGGTAGGGTAAATCACTATTTTCAATTGCCACTATGATAAACCACTTTATAAAAGCACATACTAATGATAAACATTAACAAAGGTACATTATTACTCGGTAGAGAAGTAATCATTGGCAGAGTAACTGACATAGATTCTAAGAATGTCATACAGCAAATGAACTGTCTATCTTAAAAAAAGAAATATATCACAGAGATTATAGTTCATTTATAAGCAGAAAAGTTTTGAATAAACCAGATTTCAGCAAAATTACTAGCATGGGATTGGTACCTCCAAACCCCCAAAATTTGTAAATAATGGAATTTGGTAAAATTATTGTCATAGGTTTGTTGCTATGAAGAAAAACAATACTTATAAGTGTGCATCAGCCATGTACCTTCAATGGATGCAGATCCCTTGTAAAAATTGATTTACTTGTACTAATTTATTGTTGTTTTTCTCTTGTGGTTAAGGGCAGTGAAATCAGATAGTAAACTTAGCTAGAGATATGCATATCATATAATGTACCACCGTGTTCTATATGTAGACGTATTTGTGGATTAGAAAATGGTTTGTATCAATCAATCAATAGTGTTCTGGGTCTAGCAAAAAATCCAGAAAGCAATCACACAACTAATGCATCCATTTCTCCATTCTGTTCTATTCATTGTTTGGATCTTTAATTCCATATGTCTTTTCCCTTCTCTAAAATCATCCAGCTAGTTCAATGTTCTCCACCATAAATTCATTATTTGCAATCCTTTATTATTGACTTCATTCCCTCCAAAAATTTAATTCTCCATTAAACTACTCTTTTTTCTTAGTATATGTACAATCCAGTTTCTCTTTCATTCTGTAATTTTCTCAATCAAGTTCTTTTTTTTGTTTACTTTTAATCTTCCTTATTTGCCATTTTAATCATCCAAATAATTTTCTTTATTTTTCTCCACATCAACATTTCAACCATCCTCGTTTCACAACCATACATTCTTCATAGATAGTCTACTTAATTATTTTTTTCTTTAATTCTCTATTCAATAGTTCATAAAATATTTTGATTCTTATAATAAATGTCTCCTTTGATAATGATATTTTTTTAACTTCACTTCTTTTATCTTCACTCAACCAACTACCCAAACATTTAAACTCATTCATCTGTTGAACTATATTCTCATGAATGCCAACATATATTCTTTTTGCATTCCTCCCTATTTATAAATACTAGTTCTTCTCAACATTAATCTTCATTTCATATTCCATACATCCTTCCTTCAATTTTTTCAACATATTCTGAGAGATTTTTTCATCTCATCTATAATAGCCATATTTACAAATGTTGTGCATTTTATTATTCTAATTTCAATATTAGGTCCTCTATGACTAAATATTTATTTATGATGTTTTTTAAATAAACTTATCCCTAATTTTTATCATCATCATCATCATCATCATTGTTTTGCCTTTTTTAGCTTTTTTTTCTCTACCAATTAGAATGGTCAAACTCATTTAAAAATGGCTATTAATATTAATGATGTATACTTTTTAACATTAAACATAATTTATATGTTTATGTAGTGTGCGATTTGTGTTTTAAATTTTTTTTCTATTTTATTATTAGTGTTATAAGAATAATAGTTATATTCTCAACCTAGCTGCATAGCATACCTTTATCTATCTACAAATGTAATTGTGGGTCATCTGATAGATAGAAAATGATTTTCAAATGGTTTCAGATCATGTTAAATCACAGGTAACAGTGTAGAAGAGTATTAATATTTAAGAAATAATAAGAATAGACATATCATTCTTTCTATGAAAGGTGATGCTAGTGAAATAGGAAACATTTATGCTATCAAACCAAATATAAGTGTTTTGCATAATCCAACATGTTTTTGAATAAATATAGAGAAATAACTAAGAATGATTATAACTGTGGAAGTAAGACCAGATCATCAGTATTAGTTAATAGAGATCATACTTTCAATAATCACCTATATGAGCTAATAATTATGCAGATATTGATCAATATTATGATAAATGAATGCTTTTTCATGATTAGTTCCTACATCTACTACAATGTGACTGCCAAGCAAGAACATAAGTTGTTAGCAAGTCACTATCTGTTTCAATGAAAAGATTACTGGAGGCTGGTTTTCTTGGCAAACTGCTTAGAGTACCATCTCTGAATCAATAAATGTATTACATAGAGAAGTAGTAATTTATCTAAGGAGCTATAATGTCAGGATTACTGCCTAAGATGTGAATTGTGACAGTGTGTTTTAAACCACAATACAACAATGTTCTAACATTAAATTTTGTTTTAATGTAAGCCAAACTGTAACTGAAATCTTTAAAATAAATCAAATCATATATGATAGTAAAATTGTGATTTCATTTACAAATGTCAAACTTACTCCATTCACAAATTTTACAGAATCCACTCTAGATAAATACAGCAATGATTATTATTAATTGTTTATTGAACTAGAGATTACCGATAATCACTGCTGTATTTATCTAGAGTAAATGGTGTCAAGTTTTGGGTGGAGTTTGACACTTGTAAATCAAAATGCAACATTTCACATTTGATAAGTACTGTACATACAATAATGATTTATATGATAGATGATGACCTTGGCCAACTGATGAGTGCTGATTCAATATGAAAGTCATCTTGGGGATCATTTGTCTTTTATTGTACCTTTATTCATATGATGTAGTGGTATGGAGGTTGTTTAATGCATTTATAAAGCCATGAATTACAAGAAGGTTTGAAATTGTTTGCAAAATTTTGTGATAATAGGACAAACACTGATGATGATTAACAAAATACATTGTCACATTAAGACACCCATGACCACCATTTTTTTTTCCTTTCACAAGTTATTAAAATAATAGTTTGCCATAGGTGGCCCTATTGTATGAAAAGAGTTGCTACATTGTCATATTTCATAACTTGGTGGTATAACTAAAATATATCATAATGCAAAACGTTTATGGATTCAAAGATGGCGCTGCAGGTAGCTTTGGAACAGCCAATCACCTTTTCACTTGGACACATTTTGTATGTATAAATATATCAGAGACGAACATTTTCATTGGATTATTTAAAATTACTTATTTGCGATTATTATACAAATAATTTTATAATTAAAAAAATAAAAATAAATTATCTATAATTGATTAAAAAAATAACAAAATTGATATTGCGTCTCGTTTACAACAAATTAATTAAAAATAAATAAAAAAACTGAATTAACATAAATATCGCATGCAGTTTTACATTGTGAAGTATTTTGATCAAAAGTTAATTAAATTGAAATTTCCTTTTTATTTTGAAGTGATTCTTTTAATAACTTTAAAACTTCAGAAAACAGTAATAGTTTTTATATTATAAATACTTCTCAAACTCATTAAATAATATATATAAATTAATCAGTACATAAACTGTAAATATTAAACGTACATCAATATATCATATACATATGGCAGCCATTCCTACGGGCCATTCCAATTCCAAGGGGGGGAAATGGTCATAGAAAGGAGTTTTGTAATGACTACGCATACCAAATCTGCGAATCACAAATATGTCCACAGGATCCATTTTTCGTTTGATATTTAGCTGTGCTGTCAATTAGAATAGAAAAACTGAATTAAAAATTACATGATTACCATTTCCTTTGCTTACACAAGCTGTTAAAACAGATGCAAAACTCTCCATATAACAGTGCCACCCAGAATAATCTATGGATGCAGAAGATTTGTGCATAAAATTCCTATCTAGTGCCTACTCTTCCAATATCCTTTTTCTAGCTCTCAGATCCAAAGCTCCTCACTAATGAAAGCCACAGCTAGAAGCTAGTCTGGGAATATTTGATGAATGGGCACTAGATAGAGATTTTATGCAAAAATTTTTTTGCATCCATTGATTACTCTGGTTTGCACTGGGTAGCACTACTGTATGGAGAGTTTTGCTTCTGCTGAAACTGGATTAAACTTGGAGAGACATTCATCATACAATAGATCAAAGATGATTGAACATGATAATGTTGTGTATAGACAGATACTATTTTAACATGAAGTGAAAGTGAATTCAGCTACAAAATAAAAATATTTTTATTTTATTTTGAAGCTGAAATTAAGTTGCATTCTGGGTTAAAGTTGTATTTGCTTATAGTAATATCTACATATAAAACACACACATTTATCATAATAATATACTTACTTCATACTGTATGCTTATGGATTACAGGTGAAAAGCATTACTAAAAGTTAGTACTTGTTTTACTTACCTGCCAAAAAAAAAAAGAAGAAATATAATCAATTTAACACACACAAATACAACATGACATCATTAAATACTAGCAAAATAAATATACTAAAATAATGCATGAATGGTTGATAGGTTTTTGTAAGATTAGGATTTAAAACATGAGTGAAGTATTAAATATTACAACATTGTAATGGAAAAAAAATGTATTCTTTCTCTAAGGGATATATACTTCAACATGTTTTAAGTTTTTACATATATTAGATCTAGATTTAGCAGGCATGCATAAATATATTAACAACAAAAATATCATGACAATCTCATATGCTTATCTATATTCAAATTGATTTCATTCTAGTTCTAAAATAAGTTTGAGTAATTGTTGAACATCAGTTGTCATAGTGCTGTAATATATCAGTTTTTGGATTAAAAAGTAATGCTCTTACTCACCCAACAGGCATCTTTTGTTTTTATATTATAGAAGCTATTATCAAAAAATTTGAAAAAAAAATGTATAAGGTTTAAACCCAATCAGCTTGTTTATATTGTTATATAGAACCTTACATAGTTATATAGAGCAGATATCAAGTCAGTATCTATATATTTAAGAGATCACATCTTTGTGCTAATTGCAAGTGCCTTCTATTCTTTGGCTTGAAAAATTAATATCAACAATGTAATCACATGACTCTCATATACCTATCCATATGACAAAAGCAAAAACTCATTTGGAGATAGGGAGATTATAGTACTATACCATGTAATGTTTGTTAATTATTCAAATATTACAGTATATGATCCTAGGGTAAGGTGAAAATGTGTTTCTGAAAGCACATGAATGAGATATAAAAAGTCATGTGATATTTTTGTTGTTAATCTTTCTAACTAGCATATAGAAAATTGTCTAACATATAAATTGGAGGTTTCTAAAATATGTAGATATTAACTCATTGCCAGAGATTGTTCCAGGTTCAAAATCTTATTGTTTAAATACAATTTGAATAACACAAAGGATTAAAAGATGACTGCTAAAAACATAAAGGCATTAGTTTCAGGTTTGAAACACAGCCCTCACCAATGAAAGCAAAATTCAGGATCTGATCAAGATGATATTATGGAAACTTATATTGTGTCCTTTAATTACTTAAGCTTACAATAGATGGCTCTAGAGTAGAGTTGAAGAATCACTTTTGTAAATATATTAACCAGACAGATTGACAATTGTTTAATTATTGTCTTTTTTAAATCTCTGTTTAACAGATTCTTAATGTAGATTACTGCATCTTAAATATATGTAAATAAACCTGAGGAGATTTCAGCTTCAAGAAACATGCATAATGCATCTAATTGTCAAATCTTTGATAGTAGAATGCTTTTCAAAAATAATTTTCTTTGCCTTGGAGAACAGTCAACAATCTATACAAATATAGCAATCATTCATATTTTGCATGACGATTGGAATTGATATTTTCCCAACTATATTGTTATGTATTTAAGATGCATTAATTGCATATTTTAATGTGTGATTTCTATTTTAAAGTTTATTATATAATTTGATAAACTTTTCCTAAACAAATTGTAATTAAATTCTAAGCACTAGAAATGCTAAAATAAGAATAGCTTCAGTATAGATTTATGTTAACTTGAGACAAGCACTTCTGACATCTTGGTTATGATACAATATTCATAGCAATGAGTACATTTATATAAATGTACATCTTATTTATACCAATCTCCTCCCGTATCTGGCTCATTGTTATGAATATGATATCATAATCAAGATATTAAAAACACTTAGCTCAAATTGACATATTTCTACACTGAAGCTTTTCTTATGTTAGCATTCCTAGTGCTTAGAATTTGATTCAAAGTTTATTAATAAGTCTAACTGTCTTTTGGTTAGCATATTGACATATCATAATATAATATGTGATATATAATGATGTCATAACTAACATTCAAGATTTAATAAAAAAGTTGTCATTTTGGTCATAATTATAGTATTTAGATAAATAATATAAATGTGGTACTCCATTCTAATATCATCTTGTTCCAGATACTTTTAAGTGATATGATATAGTTATATTATTATATTATTTTAAAGTGAAAACATGATAATTTGTTATTATTTTGAACATTTCTACAAGAAAGTTGTCAGGTTCAAAATCTTAGGCTAATTTGAATTTCAAGTTTTATAGATTATTAGTCAAAATAATTATTTTCTTAGAAAAAAGCTGATAATTACGCATTAAAATATTGCAATAACTATAAACTGTTCGCTCACATTATTAATACAGATTGAAATATTAAGGATGAAAATTAATCATAGAATTAAAGTTGGAGTGCTTTTGATAAAAATAATTAGTATTAAAAGAAAATATGCCTTACATGTTTGAAATGGACTCTTAATAGGCGAGCAATACGGAGAGTCCAGATCACTCATTAATACATAGAGATATATATCTTAAGACAAATAAAACAGAGGCAAAATTATCTATACAATATGCAACCCAGTGCAGGTTAGAGTAATCAATGGATCCAAAAAGGTTTGTGCATAAGATACTGCTTCAATATTGCAAAACTTGTTACAGCATGTGGATTTTATCAGTGAGGAGCCTAGGATTTGAGAACACTGCATTTAGATTTTAAAAACTAATAGCTCCCTCTAGCTATCACCTTTTCCATGCATTATATTCTAAGATCTAGGTGCAAATGTTCTCGAATCCAAGGTTCCTAACTGATGAAAGCCCAAATCTAGAAACTAGTCTGGGAATATTGGATAAGTAGGCATTAGATAGGAGTTTTAAGCACAAACCTTCTTGCATCCATTTATTACTCTGGTTTGCACTGAGTGGTTTTATTGTATGGAGAGTTTCACCTCTGTTTTCACAGCTTGTGTAAGGAACGGTGATCATGTGATGTTAAGACATATAAGAGATTAAAATAATAATTCCATATTTATAAAACATTTTAAAACAGTTTTATAGATGGAAAACTAAAAAAGTAAAAGTAAATAGATATTATTCATCTCATTTATGCAGATGATGTGGTTATTATTGCAAATGATACTTTCAAAGCATCAAGAAATGTTGCAAGAATTGTCAAATGAAAGTAAGAAAGTGGAACTTAAGATAAATGCTAAAGACAAAATTAATGTTCAATGGACTTTCTCAGAAAAAGAAAATAGAAAATGTTAATCATGTAATAGAAGATTATGTATGATTGGCAGAAATAATTTGGTACTAAAAGAATATGTTTTAAATCGTCATTTAATAGCACAGCGATTCAGAGACTTTAGAGTGTTCATCAAAGAATAGAAAGATGTATGTTAGGTGTAATAAGAATTGATTGACTTTGAAATATATTGTTGAGAAAATAGATATCACTGATATTTATGTATGAGATAAGAGATGGAATAAAGTGGACTGGACTTATTTCTAGGAGAGATGATAATAGACAGATAGCTTCCGTTTTTAATTGGATCCTAAGTGATTATAAAAGATTTAGAAGAAAGCTACATTTGAGATAGAAACTAATGATAAAAGAAACTGAATTAAACTTGGAGGCCCTTCATTTGTGACAGATCCATAAGTGTTAAAAATAATAATACTTGATTAGAAAGCTTTGTTTAGTTTAAAAATATCATAATGAAACTTACCATGTAATTAAAAGAAATATTAATTTGCTCTATTTTGTGAGTTTGATTGAAAACTCTTCTTTAGAAGTAAATTGTTACAATTAGATAAAGTAGTTTTTTTTAAAAAAAAATATAATTAATGTTTCCTTTTTAAGTAATGCTTCAGGGTTTTCTCTGTCGTAAATGAAGGTTCTGAGGAAAGTGCATTGTAATAATACAGAAACATTAGTTATATTTATTGCCAGCAATTTTGCAGAACATGATAGAATAATCCAACCCCCCCTCCTCAAAAAGGTGCATCTGTTGGGCCCTCCCCTTTTTTGGGGTGTGTTGTGTTTTGGATCTCAGCTTTTGTTTGATTTTGTTGGTGGATTGGCTTTTTATTTTGTTGTTGGCGGCCCCCCTCCCCTCACTTTTCTTTTTTATGGTGAATTGTTTTTCTTTCTTTTATCCACAGGATTCTTTTTGGGTTTTGGTTCTTTTCTCTTTTTTTTTTTTTTGTTTTTGCGGTTTTTTTATTTTTTTTTTTTTTTTTGTTGGGGGGGGGGGGGTTGTATGTTATCACACCCCACACACAAAAAAAACAAAAAATAAATCTCTCCCCCCCCCCCCCCTCCCCTCCCCCCCTCCCTCCCCCCTCCCCCCCTCCCCTCCCCCCCCCCCCCTTCTTCTTTTCTTTTTATTAATACCCCTCCCCCCCCTCCCCAACAAACATACCCCCTCCCCCCTTAAATGACATTAAAAATTTCCGCAATTTCCTTGCATTGCTTAGCAAGATAATTGAATCACTGATTAAGAAATTTCCAAACTCAAATCAATACAGTGATGAAACACAACAAAATATTTAGTAAATATAATTAAAGTACTTTTTAATCCACATACACAAAGTCTCTTTTGATATATATATATATATATATATATATATATATATAACCCCAAAAATGACTGGACCTACTTCATAATCAACACATGTATTATCTAGCAAAATATTTTAACTATTCGCCAAGTAATGCTTCAGGGTTTTCTCTGTCGTAAATGAAGGTTCTGAGGAAAGTGCATTGTAATAATACAGAAACATTAGTTATATTTTAAATGTATTACAAATTTATTTTCCTTCATTGCTGCAAGATACACTGATAGAAATTTCCAAACTCAAACAATACAGTGATGAAACACAACAAAATATTTAGTAAATATAATTAAAGTACTTTTTAATCCACATACACAAAGTCTCTTTTGATATATATAACCCCAAAAATGACTGGACCTACTTCATAATCAACACATGTATTATCTAGCAAAATATTTTAACTATTCGCCACAAATAATTAAGGTGCTAGAAAAGCTGGGTCATTAAAGATATGACATGAAATGTGGCAATCACTTCTGTATCTTTATCAATCAGCTTCAATATTCTCTCTGCCATCACAAAGGCTCTTACAAATGACTTAAAAAACATTCTGGAAATTCATGACTTGATTGCTATACAAATTTTGAATCATTTCAAATATTTCAGAAGTTTTTCTTAATTTCAAACAAATTGTAAAATGTTGTTCCAGCATGGACTTTATGAAACACATCAGCATATTCTATATGTTGTTCCAGCATGGACTTTATGAAACACATCAGCATATTCTATATCATCACTCATAATCCATACATGATAGTCTTTTAAAAATTTTTCAGTGAATAGATAATCTGTGTAGATATGTACCTTGTTATGTACATAAGCAATGATTCTTAGATGACACTTTAAACAGCTTATAGAATTTTAAAATATTAAAATAACCAGCTAATCAATTTTTTTCTAACATTCAACTACAATCTTTGATATCATGTTTAAAGTATCTAACTAAACAAGCTCCACTGGCACAATACTTTTACGATTCAAATATCACATATCACCTGTAAATAAGATATCTACTGATCTTACTATAATATGCAAAACTCTTCAGATAAATACCCATTCCAAGATTTGTCTAATATTAAAGTGTAAAATAATCAGGACATGCATTATTATAAGCATTTAAATATTATGATAGTGGTAAAAAGATGGCTGGTGAGTGATTCTCCAAAATGACTGCAGTGCCATCTTGTAGTGATGTAATTTAACTATTCACTACAAAAATGTTAAAATGCTAGCCTGCATAGATCATGAGTTGAGGCAAATGTTATGTTTTATATTCAATTCATGATTAAACAATGTGCTAACATATGACAGTGAAGCCATGAGTAATGAAAGTGTTTTTAACTGATTTGAAAAATTTCATTATGTTAGAAAGAGCATTGAAAATAACCAATGAAAGTAGGAAGAACACTATCATTCTTTATGACATAATTAGTGATTCAGTGATGGTAACTCTTTAAGACTTTGTGGTGAATCACTAAACTATATTGCTACCTAACATGCTGATGATGATTCTGCTTCTTGGAGAAACACACTTTTTAAAATAGCCTAAAGGAGAATTGAAATACAATAACATATTTTACAAGTTTGCATATTAAGTAAAGCTCTATACTGCAGTCTAAATATGAATCCTGTTAAAGCAACATAATAACAAAATTTAACTTACTCAAACAACATTTAATTAACCAAGCAATCAAATAAACTGTAATAATCACTTAAATCTTTGACATTTAAAAAAATAAGTGACCAAACAGTTTTCTCAAGGGAATTGCTTTATTATCTCAAAATCATTCATTAGTAGGCAATGTATGATCTGTGAATTTACCTTAATGCAAAGAGCAAAATCTTTTTCCAAATGATCTTAAATTGGGTTATAATTATCACACAATTTTACAAACATAATCATTTAAATATTATGATGCCAAAGGGAAAATTAAAAACAACATATTTTAATGATTTAAATATTAATATTAATTAATACATTATGTTATAATCTAAACATGGACACTGATAAACTGAGGAAGATGTATAAATTAACTTATTCAATCAATTAAATAATGAGTCAAACCACATGAAATATTTACTTACAACATTGATATCCCAATAAAATAATCAGTCAGACAGTTCTTCAAAGAAAACAGTTTCATGAACTTAATTTCACTCATCAGCTGACAATGGACTAACTGACATGTAAATCATCTTACCTTGCAATGCTCAAAATATTAAATCTAAAACTGTGATGATTTAAAGCATGAAATAATTATGTAAAGGTGCTACAAACCATAATACATTTCAATGATAAAATTGTATAAACAAAAGCAAACCCAAAATCAACTATATATTTTAATGTTTTAAGTATTATTATCTATTAATACAACTCCTTAACTTCATTACCATCCATCTGGTCTGTTGATTTGACAATGGGTGACAGTGTGGATAAACTACCTCCAAATCATTTTTAGTCTACTTTCTTGCATACTTCTAAAGTTGTTATTCTGTCCATTTTATAATATTATCCATCCATGATAGTCTTGGCCATCCACTTTCTCTTGATCCATTTACCATAACAAACATAATATTAGCTTTAGGTATGCTAATCTGCTTTGCCATATGTTCAAATTTCTATAATATTTATATGTTTAACATCTTCAGTAGTAGTTTTTTTGTAGAAATTTCTCAAAAACCCATTCATTAGTTTTCTTAGCTGTCCAAAATATGCTAAGCCTCTTTCTGTGAAACTTCATTTCAAAAGCATCAATTTTTATTCTCTCCTGCTTTTTCAATGCATCTACCTCATGTTCATATAATTTCAATGGATCATATCAAAGATTTCAATAATCTTCACTTTGACCACATACGTTTAGGTTTCAATTTTTTATGTGGACATTCATTTAGTAAATGCCTTATAAACTAACAGTAATCTAGTATTTATCTCTGTAAGATATTTTCTAAACTTGATGTCTTTAGCTATTTCATCATAACATTTAAATGTTTATGGTTATAAGATTTTAAGTTTAAGCCAGTGTAGAATTGGTATTTATATAGAAAACGATTTGCATATTACATTGAAGCCAGTAACAGATGGTATATTTTCAAATGATGTTAAGTTACAAAATAATTTGATTGGAAAGATCTGTTTGGATGTGTATTTTGACATGATCTCAAAGGTTGAAAGTGATATTAGCGGATTTGATTGGCTGGTAATTAACACATGGTTTGATAAGTAATTTATATATTTATTCCACTTTGGAAATATACACATTTGGATTACATGTATCCAAATTATTTATTTATCATCACTCTGCATTGTTTCCCTTTTAAAATTGTTTTATATTTTTATTTTTTTGGATAAAGTTTTAATCTTAATCCATTTTTTGTTACTTTCAATGCCTCACCGTTGGTTTCTTAAAATAATATTTTTTATCCAGTTTATTGTGGGTTATATCTAGTTGGAATGTCACTACAATATTTTTGATAATCATACAAAAATAAATCTGGATAATATCTTATATATCATCATTGTCATCAATTTTGATTATTATCCTTATTGCATGTAGATCTCTGTAAGTTTAATTCAATTTCTCTAATCTTTGGATTATCTTTTCTACATTAGCTCAGCATACTTCCTTATTTCATTCATACATATTATAGTAGTTTTTTCTGAAGTCTTTTATAATCTCCTAAAATCCAGTTTAAAACTTCTATAAATCTATTATTATTTCTTCTAGCACTATGTCTAGGCCAGCTTTATTTCAGCCACTATTCTTTTAATGAGAACAATGACACCTATCTGTGCTTTCATTCAAATAATTTGTTTTCTATTTCTTATTATTCCTAATATAATTTCTCTATACTTTACTGAGTAGTCTAAAGTCTCTCAATTGCCCTTATCTCATATTTTAATAATCTATTACAAAGTACTTCTTTTCAAACACATAAGCTTGTTTGTTTTGAATATTAGGTAGTTGTAACTCCTGTATGTATGCATGGTGAACAGTGCCACTTAGCATCTGAAACTTGCATCACTGTTTTGGCCCCCTACTCTGAATATTTCTGTGGTTGACATGGAAACAGCACCTCTTGCAGCCACATGGGGCATAAGTTACAACTACCAAATATTATTTTTATAAAAAGCACTCTGGAAAATTTAATTCTATGATTAATTTTATCCATTGTGCTTCAATCTATATTAAAAATCAATTTAATTTTGTCTTACATGAGTTACATCTCATAAAAGGATTAACTCAAAACATTCATTCTGCCTTTAGGAAAACTCAGTCAATATTTCAATTAACAATTACATGGCACCTGTGAAGAGACATCATTGGAGGTTTTGATCTTAAACTCAGAGGTAAATGGTCAACAAATTCTTCATGCTGGTTGATGAATACTAGTGAATAGCCCATCCATGACCATTTACTATATGGATAATTACATAATAATTATAGTTCAAATGATAAGAACATATGGAATGACATTAAGAATGTGCCCTGATTGGTTCCTTTCAAAACCTCAAAAATAAAATCAAAAAGTCTCTCTTCAGCTAACAATGAACTCTTTTCTGCAACTTATATGTGTAAAATTGATACAGTCTATTGAATATTGAAATAATTTTTTAATAACAAAATTTAGGATATATATTTTAATATAATTTAATATTTTCAAAGTATATACACTGTTTTGTTAGATTATTTTTTTCATAAAATTTTTTCATTGTTATTGTATTTTACAGACGTTTTCATTTCACACTATTTTGTGAATACATTTGATACTCTCTAATATTAGGAAAATATTCTTTATATTATTTTAAATTCATATAAATTTTTGCTATTAGGATGAATAGTTTCATCTTTTATATAAGCTTTCTTTGAAATATTGCTTTTTTACACTCTGAAAGAAAATTGATATAATAAACAACAAGCACAAGGGAAAATTTTAGTACATTTATTTTTATTACTTTAAATATAAATTAACTGATAAAAGTGTGTATTTTTTATTTCTATTCCGTCTTTCATACTCATCATTCAACTATCTATACCATAATTTTTTGGCAAGATACCATTATTTTGTAAACTAAAAAGAGATCATACTATGAAATGGATGAATAAATATGGTTGCTAAAGGCGTGTTGAGAAGAGAAACTATTAATCAGACAAGTTGGACTAAATTTTGAGATCATATATATATATATTAGATTGATAATTTTTGAAAATGTTGATAATGAAACTATATAGTATGTATTTTTTTTAAGGAAGGAGGATACTGGACATATAAAAACAGAATGATTTGATATGATGTGATGTACTGTAGCTTCTTAAACGAAGTCAAGAATCTCTCAGCAATTATACCAATAAAAACTTGTTAGTTACTTAATTTTACATTCCCCCGTCTAAGCAAATCCTCTATACAGTAGTGCCATCCAGTGCAAGACCGAGTAATCAGTGGATGAAAAAAGATTTGTGCATAAATTTCCTATCTAATGCCTACTCACCTAATATCCCCAGACTAGCTTCTAGCTTGTGGCTTTCATCAGTGAAAAGCCTTGTATCTGAGAGCACTGCATCTAGATCTTAAGACCTAATGTAACCTCCTAGCCACCATCTTTTACATTTTATTTACTATAAAGCTATAATCCCAAAATGAAAACACAATGTTTTCAATCCAAACTCATTCACTTTTATAATAAAATAGATTTGAGTCCAATTCAGAGTCTATATATTTTGATGTCATTGGTTTTTGAAAAACCACAGTCACCAGCATCCTATGAGCAGAATTGTTATAAGACCACCAAAATGTCACTTGATCACTATTTCATATGTTTATACAAGCTATTAAAACAGTAGAAAACTCTTCATACCACTTCAGTAAACAAGCAACAATAAATAGGCTAAAATGCATACAATAATATATAGTATTGATATTATATATAGATTATGGTCATTCTTGGAAGACCTTGGAAGCAAATGGCTTGAATACAGGATCATAGTTTATCTAGTAGCAAACTCTCCACTCAGTGGTGCCAACCAGTGCAAACCTTAATAATCAATGGATGCAAGAAGGTTTGTGTATAAAATCCTTATCTAGTTCCTACTCATCCAATATCCCTAGACTAGTTTCTAGTTTGTGGCCTTCAGCAGTGAGGAGTCTTGGATCTGAAAGCACTGCATCTAAATCTTAGGATCTAATGCTACTGTTTTAACAGCTTGGATATGCATGAAAAATAAGGACTTTTAATATAAGAGATAAATGTATGTGATGATTATTTATAGTTGAAACAGGTTCTGATCTCAGTCTAGTGACTAGGTTTATAGTGGGAAGATACATGAATGACTGAACAAATTCTAAATAATAATAATAATAAAAAACCTCTTTTCTTATAGAATAACATGCTGGTTCCTCAAAAGAGTTAAGTACTTTTTCTTACCAGATATATATTTAGTATTGAATATAAAAATAAAGATAGACTAATATCTAGCTACTTCAATTTACTAGTTCAAACAATTGCTGTTTTTTTTCCCATTTGCATTTTAAAACCTTACACCCATATGGAATAAATGTAAACATAAGAACTTTTAAATACTTAAACTACTTAGTTTTTAATATAATGAAACTAATTGTTTATTTTGTGCATATGTGCTTGTGCATACATATGTCATTAATTTATATACGTTTGTCCTTAATCACGTAGATTCGCTCATTAAAATTGATAATCTACTTTTATAATAGGGATTTGATAGAAATATATATACACATATTTTCAGATATATGTTTTTGTAATATTTGTTATTTCCTCTTTGCAATTAAGATTAACTAATTAATTATTTTTTTTTTTTTTTAGCAAACAGTTTTTTGTTGCATTTTTGTGGGGAAAAAACCAAGTATAATTTTTAAATACAATAAAGTAATAAATATTTGGCTAAGACCTTTAATTTAAGAACCTAAAAGAATGTTAATAATAATTGAAGAGATAATTTTTTAATTTTAATTTTTACCAGTCTATTTATTTAAACATAATTTGTAATGAAAATCGGTTAGTTATCTGGTTGAAATACTAAGCAACATATATTGATAAGAGATTTTTGCTGTTCTTCATTATCATCATCATCAACCATTATCAATCCACTGCAGGATGAAGGTCTCTCCAAAAAAATAAATTAATCTAGAATTACTTTTTTCCAACCACATCTTCTAATCATTATCATGATAAACAGGAAAAAACTGGATTTTTTTTTGTAAATTTTGACTATAAGTACTAGGAGAGGTAGCTGAAGAAAATATAAACATAGGATAAATTAATTTGTTTATAATGTCTCATATTGTTATTACATATTTGATATAAATGTATGTGCATTTAACTTTTTCATAGAAAGCACCATCTCCAGACAAAAATCATCTTATATTATTAAATAATGGCATTAGATGACTGAAAGCCAAGTAATGTCAGCAATGAATAGTCAAATTTTAAAGTGAATGATTCTATATTTTAATCTTTGTTTTGTTTATAGATAGCAGGAGTAATTAGAAAAAAAGAAAGTATTACAGCTTAGGTTCCAAATCTAAAAAATTCACCGTGACATTAATTACTATGACATTACAGAAAAAGAAAGATAAATATTTTAAAATTATTTCTATAATTATTCCATTAATTTTAAATTTATTCTTTGAGAATTTGATGCAGAATGTATTTGTAAAAATAGAATATATTTATACTATTAAAAATATATTTTAATGTATTTAAACTTAATATTAAAAAATAAGATTTTATTTTTTGTTAATAAAATAAGATTGTAAGCTTTTTTTTTTTTTTGTAAATTTTCACTTACACAAATCTTTTTTTTTTCTTAATACTTTTTTTAAATTAGTTACATGAAAAGTTTTTTTTTATAGTAAATATGCAGAAAAGAATTGTATTGGGCAATATGAAAAATTAATGTTATAACTGAGACTTGACAATGATTACTAACATTAAGGTAAATAAAATAATCAAATAGCTTTGTAAAAAGTTTGAGAACTGGAAGAGCATAAATTGGAATCAATATGACAGAGTCTGACTCTATACCACTGCACCAAACAAGCATGGCTAAAATGCATACAATATTATATAAGATTGATATTATAAATAGATTATGGTTATTCTTGGAAGACCTTGGAACCAAATGGCTTGAGTGCAGGATCATAGTTTGTGTGATAGCCAAGTACAATAATTTGGGTCATAATTATTAGTCAGTTTTGGAAGAAACATTTATGATTACAGTTATTAAAAATACAGTTTGCATATTTTAATAAAAATATTGGGGGGAGTTTGTGGTTATATGTAGGAAAAGCTACAAGCTAGAAACTAGCTGGGAATTTTGAATGAGTAGGCACTAGATAGGAATTTTATGCACAAACCTTCTTGCATTCATGGATTACTCTGCCTTGCACTACTGTATGGAAAGTTTGCCTCTTATGAGTAAAGGGCAGGAAACAAGATGGGTGAGAAAAGTAATGCAGTATGCAGAAGATTTGGCTAAAGAATTTATATCAGTATACTTGTATAAAAGGTGGTAAGGAATGGGATAAAAAAATAGATGCATTAATAAAGAATAGGGAGTTGGAGAGATGGAGAATTAGCATGGAAAGTAAAAAAAGTTTAAATATATATAGAAGTAAACGGAACATTGGGTGTGAATTAATTTATAATAATAGCAAGGAATGTAGTTTATTGTTTAAGGCTCAAATGGAATCTTTAGCAACAAGGAAATATATAAGTAAAGGGAAAAATATGGGCGATTTAGTCTGCAAGTTGTGTAAGGAAGGCACAAAAAATATTAGGCATCTGTTAATTCAATATAAATGCTTGAAAGCAGAAAGAGTATAAATAATGAAGTTATGGAAAAATAAATGCGAACAAAGTGATTATACAGAAAGTGGGATATTGGTTTTTATGCTGGGTTTGGGAAAAGATAAGAGCGATTTAGATATGAACGTCATGGAGTTGACAAAGATTATGTTGTGAAAATGGGATGGAGCATATTATGGGGAAACTTAGAGTGGGGAAAGGAAAGAGAAAGTAAAGTGGCTAACAGGTTTCTTTGGGCATATTGGCTGAGAGAATCCTGACTCCATATAAGAAGTCACAGTCCATCACCTCACATCTCTGTTTTAACAGATTGTGTAATCATAGAGAATGGTGATCATATGATGTATGTGTAGGATTAGGTTTACGATCTGGATGTAATTGTTGAATATTTTTTAAAATAAATAATTCAAAATTAATGCCATGCAGATTAGTATGAATCATTACCAAGTGTAGAATTAATTAACATTTGGATGTATTTAGAAAAGCATAAATAAAATTAGAATTTTTTTTAAAAAAAGCATTAATAATTTAATATATAGGGTATATGAGGATAGACTCTGAGTGGTGGGTCATGTGAAAGTCTGTGCTCATCTACCCTATATATTACATATATAGACACAGGTATGTAATAAGCCTGTGTGTTTCAGTTATTAATAATTTAACTAGATGATGGGAATATTTAGAAGTAAAATGGCGTCACCACACACTTTCAATCAACCTTTAGGCAATACATTTTTAAAAAAAAAAACTCTATAATGAAGCAGTTTAGAAAAGCATTCAATAGAGTTAGAACTTAATTACTTTATTTAGTAAGAAAGTATTATCTTGGTGATTATATAAACATGGGGAAATACAACTATTATCAATCTTCTGTGAGATAAGATTTATGATATACAAACTTTCTTTTCCATATCACTCTTACAAACTGCCTTATTTCATCCATCCATCTCATAAATGATTTCTTTTTAGGTCTTTTACAATTTTTTAGGTTTCAGTTTCTATCTGTTCATTTATGATCAGCTTTTCTAGAAACATTCTTCTGTCTAGTTCCAAGTACATATCTTAATTTCCATAATATCAATAATACATGTTTGTTCTCTCTCACTCACATATTTTGCTTTCAATCTCCTCCCTCTTTTATTCCCAAAATATATCTATCCACATTTTATTATGTGATATGAAATCTCTACATTGCTCCTCTATTAAATGTCCATGTCTCAGATCTATAATTAAATAATAGTAAATACAGCTATTAAAAATCTCCCTTTTCTAATGCATAGGCAAATTTCCTTTTAATATTAAATTATTTCTACCAAAAGCATTCCATTCAACTTTAATTCTATAAGCATTTATTATATCTCAATCTGTAATTGTTTTAAATTTTTACACAAATTTAATAATTTCAAAATTACTTTTTTGTATAAAATATTTATCTTTAAATCTAACAAATCATGAAATAATTACATCCTTAGGAGGTCATTTGACATTCATGCACCAAAAGTGATAGATTGAACTTTACACTAGGAATATTTAGTCTTTGAGATCATTTTACTCACCATAGAGCTAAATTGTACAGGAGAATGTAGTAATTGAATAATCAGTTACCCAGAAGGTCATGTGACATTTAAGAATCAGAAATAATAGCTTATCCTTTGATTTCTAAACAAGCTTTTGAGTTCATAATTCTATACCACCAGGCATACAAGTATATTATTAAGTAAACAATATTAGATAAACAAGAGTGTCTCTGCATTTCAATGCCATTATAATAAGCTGAAGTAATGCTAACCAAAGAGTTGTTCTTGGGTTTTACTGTTAACAACAAGAAGACTAGGATTCATATCTGGAAGTAATGCAGTCACACATTTGATAATTGGTATTAACTCCATTTTGCTATTAAACTAAAGAAAAATCCTTAAAAACCCATGCTAATCTGCTCATAAAGTTTTATAGATCTTATTCTAAGTTAAGAACTATATATTTTAATTCTGTCAAATGGCTTGGATTTAAAATTTTAGGATGTTTTAAATTTTAATCTTTTAGCTTGAATAATAAAATTAAATTAAAGTTAGTCAAAAAAGTAAATAAAGATAATTACTGTAGTTTACTTACAGCTTAGAATTCTAAATCTCCTTAATAAAGACAAGCTGAAAACTGATCTGGGGATAAAATGTAAATACCCTACTATGTAATCATTTCTAATTATTCAAGATTACTATTAATGGCATTACAGTAAAGATCTCATGATCTATCACATATTGTGTAAGCTAAAAACTTGAATGGATTTGTTGATATATACAAACACAACTTTGTTTTTGAATTCATGATTGATGCAGTTTTTATTAAGTAATTTATAAAATTTATTTATAAAGGGAATTAAAAATGCAAAAGAAATAACTAAAAATGTACTAATTAATAATAATTGTAAAAGATCTAGAAAGAGACGACATATGTGATGAATGAATAACATAAGGAAGTGTGATGGGATGATGTGGAAAAGAGAGGCTAGAGATTGAGAATATGAAGTGAACTTGGAGAGAACTTCATTCTACAGTGGATTGATACTGGTTAAAAATGATGATGATGATGAATTGAAAATAAAAACATGCCATAAAAAAGTGCAATTGTGTTATGGTAGATAGAAATGTAGCAACACATATTAGCAATAGGTAATTAAGAAAAAATATTAGTCAATCTGGTTTTGCAAATCTGTATTATGTTTTACCAATGTTTCACCAACTTCTATCTCCAGGAATGCATTCTAAAATAAATATAAAGATATTTAAAACATCATGTGAACAGTATGTCCTATGCTTACACAAGCTGTTAAAACAGTAATGTGATGTGATGTGCTGTATTATGGCTTCTCCTTAAACGAAGTCAAGAATATCTCAGCAATTATGCTCAGATAAACCTGTTAGCCACTTTCTTTTATATTCCCCACTCTAAATTTACCCATAATCTGCTCTATCCCATTTCCACAACATAATTTTTGTCAACTCTATAACCTTTATATCTAAATCCCCCTTATCTTTTCCCAAACCCAGCATAAAAACCAATAATTCACTTTCTGTATAATCACTCTTTTCATATTAATTTTTCCACAACTTCATTATATGTACCCTTTCTGTTTTCAAACATTTACATTCAATTAACAAATGCCTAATATTTTCTATTCCTTCCTTACATAATTTACAAAATAAATCACCCATATTTTTCCATTTACATGTATATTCTTTTTGTAGCTAAAGATCCCATTCGAGCCTTAAACAATAAACTACTTTCCTTACTATTATCATAAATTAACTCACACCTAATATTCTGTTTATTTC
>JAQFVV010006364.1:2582519-2676621 GCA_028023455.1 Epiperipatus broadwayi | reverse complement strand
ATATTGAGACAGATATGCTGTCCCTCATATAAATATTCAAAAGACCCCCTCCCATTTAAAAAGTCTAGTGTGATTCAGTCTAATTTGAAACGCAATAAAGTTGTGATTCGTTAAAAATGAAAAATAAAATCATATTTTTGGTTTTTAATATTGATGGATTTGAATAAAATGTTATATCGTCTTATTTTATTTTATTTTTTATCTGTCTCAATAAAAAAAAGAGAAATTAATTATCCAATCATTAAAAAGAAAGAAAAAAAATATTTGAGTTAAACTGAGGCAGTATTCAAATTAGACACATCATGGGAAGAAAAGAACTTTTTTTTCTCTCTCGTCTTACACAGAGAGGCAGAATATATTAAATCTTTTTTTTTTTAAAAAAAAAAGGTGTATTACTTAATTCTTTTGACTCATTAAAATGGAAAAAGAAAGTATTCATAGAGGAATTATAATGTCAATGGGCTAATTTAGCGGCTTCAATCTCTCCACGCTATGCCATGACTTTCCATCGATGAAATAACCCGCATTCTTTTGAATAAAATGGACTGCAAAACTGGAAGGTAATTTTTATAAAATACTAAAACATATTTATCATACATTATAAAGTGGAATTATGAAATAATTACATAGAATTTGTTTTGTAAAATATTAAAACATGTTTATCATACGTTATAAAATGAAGTTATGAAACAGTTATACGCAAATGTATTTATAAAAATATTTGAACGTATTTACTATATGGATTAGAAATGCTTTAATTACTAAATGACAAGTGCTCCACAAGCCAAACAGAATTTATGTAGATGAATATACTTTTATATTTGACTAAATTAGAATTGCTTTAATTACTAAATGATAAGTGCTCCACAAGCCAAACAGAATTTATGTAGATGAATATACTTTTATATTTGACTAAATTATGAATGCTTTAATTACTAAATGATAAGTGCTCCACAAGCCAAACAGAATTTATGTAGATGAAAATACTTTTATATTTGACTAAATTATAAATGCTTTAAT
The DNA here is from genome assembly GCA_028023455.1 of Epiperipatus broadwayi. NCBI lineage: Eukaryota > Metazoa > Onychophora > Udeonychophora > Euonychophora > Peripatidae > Epiperipatus > Epiperipatus broadwayi. Next base: position 2,675,601 of record JAQFVV010006364.1, on the reverse strand, counting down.
TACTAAATGATAAGTGCTCCACAAGCCAAACAGAATTTATGTATAAGAATATACTTTTATATTTGACTAAATTATAAATGCTTTAATTACCAAATGATGAATGCTCCACAAACCAAGAATTGTTGAATTTAAATGTCTACCAATCAGTAATAATTCATAAAATGATGAAATGCTCTATAAATCATAAATACTTGACTGCTTCTAAGCTTCTTATAATGTAACAGAATTTATGTGTAAGAATATACTTCTATATTTGGCTAAATTATAAATGCCTCAATTATCAAATGATAAATGCTCTACAAACCAAGAATTGTTGAGTTCAAATATTTACCAATCAGTAATGATTCATAAAATAACAAAATGTTATATAAATCATAAATGCTTAACTGCTGCCAAACTTCTTCTCATAAAGGAATTCAAAATGAACTATTGTTGAATTAGAATATTCCCAAGCTTCTTCTCATAAATGGATTCAAAATGAACTATTATTGAATTAGAATATTCCCAAGCTTCTTCTCATAAATGGATTCAAAATGAACTATTATTGAATTAGAATATTCCCAAGCTTCTTCTCATAAATGGATTCAAAATGAACTATTGTTGAATTAGAATGTTTCCAAACTTCTTCTCATAAATGAATTTGTAAATGAACTTTATTAGAAATTGCAAACTAATTGTTATTTAATAAATTTTTTTTGTTACTAAAAATTAAATTGGTTATCCAGTTGTCCAGTTTTGTTTTGTTTTATTGCATCACTCATCAGTTATAGCACTGGTTCATGAGAATCTCATGCCTTCTGAGCTATGTCTGACATAACTAGACCTAGGCCAGTCAGGTTGTAGTAAGACGGAACTCTAATGGCACTGTTTGGAAAACCAAACATATAAATGTTTAGATGTTCCCAGTCTTTATGGTACTACATTCTCTGATGAGCAGGAAATATTGTTGTAGGAGGCATTAACATCTGCATTAGGAATGTCAATTGATAGTTCCTTCCTACAGCATGCTCATCAGAAAATTGTTACAACTGATGTAATAAAAGGGTTGTATGGCGGTCCGGTTACATTTGGCGCCGTAACATGAGGCCTTATCTGGCATAGACCTATTACATTTGTCGTCCAACTGTGAGGCTTTATCCAGCTAGCCTAACCATAGGCACCTATTACATTGTCATCTTACTGTGAGGCTTTATTTGGCTAGCATACTCATAGACCGGTTAATTTGCCACCTTACTGTGAAGCCTTATCTAGCTAGCCTACTCATAGGCATAAGCAGATCACGATTCTGTGATATGAACAGTGCATATGATGTAATGATGTAATTTGTTCAGGAAGGATGGAAAAATAAAAGTTTAAAAGAAAAACAACACAAAAATGAATGGCATAAAGAATGAAACAGGCATTTCAAAGAAGATGGAGTAAAGTCATGGTGTGGATGGAAAGAGAAGCTTATTAAAGTTGAAATTAAAAAAATACCATTAAACTAGAATAAAATATTGATGAAAACCAGATCAAAATCAAAAAAAATGATGAATACAGAAAGCATAGAGGATCCTCCTGAGAAAGAAGATAAACAAGAAGCTAAAGCAGATGAGGAATCAGAGAAAACAGGGGAGACGTCTACATTAGCCCAGTTATTGGAAATTATAAAAGCAGGCCAAAAGAAAGGAGACAAACATAGAGAAGAAGATATCAAACAGAGAGAAGAAGATAACCAGAAAAGAGACAAACAAAGAGAAGAAGATATCAAACAGAGAGAAGAAGATAACCAAAAAAGAGATAAGCAAAGAGAAGAAGATAACAAGCAAGCAATAGAAGCAAACCAAAGAATAGAAAAACGAATTATGGAAGCAGTGGAAAATCAGAATGAAGAATTTGAGCAAATAATTAGGCAAGTAAATGATCAAATATTGAAAATAAAAGATGTCATGAATGAAGTTAAAGGCTCACTAATAGAGCAAGAAGTCAAAATGACCCAAATATGTGAGACCATGGATACAAAGATAATAAAAATTCAAGAATCCATGCAGGAGAAGGTGAATATATTGACCACCCAGATGAGAAAAATGGAAATAAAAGATATCAATATATTGCCTAGACAAAAGGAGGCAGAAACAATCCCAAAAGAAAGCCAAAAAGAAAATTGCCGAGCTAGTCATGAAGTCCCTCCAACCAACCAGATGTATGGAATTGTAAACCAATTCTTACAAATTAGAACTTTCTCTGGGAGCTGCAATGAAGCACCGATAGAATATATAAAAAGTTTGGAGAAATATTTTACTATTAACGTATTATCAGAAGAGGCAAAAATGGCAATCGCATGTAGCCACCTCCAAGGAACAGCACAGGCATGGTGGGATTCACTGTTTGCCCAACCTACAAGTTTTGACGAATTTAAAGGGGTGCTAATGAACTGTTACTGGAGCGATGAGTGTCAGGAGGGGATTAAATATAAGGTGTCCCAGGAGAAATGTCCTCCTGGAGAGCTTTATACACCATTCTTTAGAAGACAGGTGGCCAGGTTGAGAGCCTTGACATCTGATCCTCTGTCTGAACTCCAGATCATTAGATTAATACGACACAGCTTTCCAAATTATATAGAGAGAATGCTAATTGGGACTGATCGTCGATCCATCGAGCAGGTTGCTGAACTATTAACAGCCTATGATAGCTGCGGTACCTCAGCGACCAAAGAAGGAGGAGCAAAGCAACCACAAAATAAACCCCCCTATAGAAGAGATGATGGGCCTAACATAGGAACCATCAGATATAAAAGGAAAATGCCTCCTCGGCAATATAACAACAACAACCCACCACCATGGTATCAGCACCAAAGAAATCAGACACCACCATGGAAAAGGCAAAGACGATATTCGACAGGCAACGTGCAGAGCCCTTACCAAACCCGAATTATCAGAAGATCAAACAGTGATGATAACCTGCAAAGAAGTGTGGGTACAACTACTGAACCGCAGAGAAAAGAACAAGAGGGAAGCCGCCACAATGATGTCTGGCCTAACAAACATCCAAAGAAGGGACAAGAAACGGATCCCAAAAGACAATCCAGGAGTATGTTACCTCATAATACAAAAGAGAATTATTGGAGAACTGACCATGATCCTCAGTTCCCCAAACAAGGTTGCAGTTATGATTCAGAATAAAATAGAGATAGCTGATGGAAAAGGGTTTGTGAGTGTGATGTAGTGATGCATGAACTTGTGTTTTTCATGTTGAGATGGTGGATGATTGAGCAGAGCTGCTTGGATGCATTGTGTTATGATGCTCCGAAGTATATGCTCGGCACTATCCAGACCTGGATGTTGTGCTTCAAGAGTAGTCCAGCAGTGCATATATATAGGTCTCATGGATAGACCTTGGTCTCATGGATAGGCCAAATGATAGCCCCTAAGACTCACTGGAGCTGAGCAGGGTTGGCTGAATGCCAAATTGATTTTTTTTTCTCTGGCTCCTATTCTTGGTTGGATGATGCTTCTAGGTACAAGAGAGGTAGTGCTTAAAAATGAAATATTTTCTCGTGACATCGTGAGGCGGTGGGTACTGGTAGTTTGTGCTTGGCCATCTATTTGTCCCAGCATTGGAGGCTATAGTTCATGTATTCACTTTTCCAGCTCACCTTACCTATTCATCAGCATATCTAAAACCAGGCAGTACTGAGAAATAATGTGTATAGTATATGGAATGAAATCGTATTTCCAGGCGATTTCATCCCAAAATTTGGTGAGGGGTAATGAGACAGATATGCTGTCCCTCATATAAATATTCAAAAGACCCCCTCCCATTTAAAAACGTCTAGCGTGATTCAGTCTAATTGGAAACGCAATAAAGTTGTGATTCGTTAAAAATGAAAAATAAAATCATATTTTTGGTTTTTAATATTGATGGATTTGAATAAAATGTTATATCGTCTTATTTTATTTTATTTTTTTATCTGTCTCAATAAAAAAAAAAGAGAAATTAATTATCCAATCATTAAAAAGAAAGAAAAAAGATACTTGAGTTAAACTGAGGCAGTATTCAAATTAGACACGTCGTGGGAAGAAAAGAACTTTTTTTTTCTCTCTCGTCTTACACAGAGAGGCAGAATATATTAAATCTTTTTTTTTTAAAAAAAAAGGTGTATTACTTAATTCTTTTGACTCATTAAAATGGAAAAAGAAAGTATTCATAGAGGAATTATAATGTCAATGGGCTAATTTAGCGGCTTCAATCTCTCCACGCTGTGCCATGACTTTCCATCGATGAAATAACCCGCATTCTTTTGAATAAAATGGACTGCAAAACTGGAAGGTAATTTTTATAAAATACTAAAACATATTTATCATACGTTATAAAGTGGAATTATGAAATAATTACATAGAATTTGTTTTGTAAAATATTAAAACATGTTTATCATACGTTATAAAATGAAGTTATGAAATAGTTATATGCAAATTTATTTATAAAAATATTTGAACGTATTTACTATATGGATTAGAAATGCTTTAATTACTAAATGATAAGTGCTCCACAAGCCAAACAGAATTTATGTAGATGAATATACTTTTATATTTGACTAAATTAGAATTGCTTTAATTACTAAATGATAAGTGCTCCACAAGCCAAACAGAATTTATGTAGATGAATATACTTTTATATTTGACTAAATTATAAATGCTTTAATTACTAAATGATAAGTGCTCCACAAGCCAAACAGAATTTATGTAGATGAATATACTTTTATATTTGACTAAATTATAAATGCTTTAATTACTAAATGATAAGTGCTCCACAAGCCAAACAGAATTTATGTATAAGAATATACTTTTATATTTGACTAAATTATAAATGCTTTAATTACCAAATGATGAATGCTCCACAAACCAAGAATTGTTGAATTTAAATGTCTACCAATCGGTAATAATTCATAAAATGATGAAATGCTCTATAAATCATAAATACTTGACTGCTTCTAAGCTTCTTATAATGTAACAGAATTTATGTGTAAGAATATACTTCTATATTTGGCTAAATTATAAATGCCTCAATTATCAAATGATAAATGCTCTACAAACCAAGAATTGTTGAGTTCAAATATTTACCAATCAGTAATGATTCATAAAATAACGAAATGTTATATAAATCATAAATGCTTAACTGCTGCCAAACTTCTTCTCATAAAGGAATTCAAAATGAACTATTGTTGAATTAGAATATTCCCAAGCTTCTTCTCATAAATGGATTCAAAATGAACTATTATTGAATTAGAATATTCCCAAGCTTCTTCTCATAAATGGATTCAAAATGAACTATTATTGAATTAGAATATTCCCAAGCTTCTTCTCATAAATGGATTCAAAATGAACTATTGTTGAATTAGAATGTTTCCAAACTTCTTCTCATAAATGAATTTGTAAATGAACTTTATTAGAAATTGCAAACTAATTGTTATTTAATAAATTTTTTTTGTTACTAAAAATTAAATTGGTTATCCAGTTGTCCAGTTTTGTTTTGTTTTATTGCATCACTCATCAGTTATAGCACTGGTTCATGAGAATCTCATGCCTTCTGAGCTACGTCTGACATAACTAGACCTAGGCCAGTCAGGTTGTAGTAAGACGGAACTCTAATGGTGCTGTTTGGAAAACCAAACATATAAATGTTTAGATGTTCCCAGTCTTTATGGTACTACATCCTCTGATGAGCAGGAAATATTGTTGTAGGAGGCATTAACATCTGCATTAGGAATGTCAATTGATAGTTCCTTCCTACAGCATGCTCATCAGAAAATTGTTACAACTGATGTAATAAAAGGGTTGTATGGCGGTCCGGTTACAATATATATATAAACTCTTTTTACTCTCCATACTATTTCTCCATCTCTCTAACTCCCTAGTCTTTATTAATAAATTTATTCTTTTATCCCATTCCTTACTAATATAACACTCAATAATCCTCTTAACACAGTCATCCCATCTTTTGTACAAATATACTGATATAAATTCGGTACTTGAGTATTAATTAAGCTATGATGTACTACACAGGCCGCCGGTAGATAAGATCAATGATCAACCAAAACAATGTCATGGCAACTGAAACATTGGCATGCCTAATCGATAGAAGTGATTAAGGTATTTTCGTGGTCACCAACGAGATTATGTAATATTGCGGTGAATTGTGGTAAATATCTGTCTTTTACCTGCTGTCGTATTGCAAGCAAGAGGTGTTTTTTCTATTGTCTGTTATACGCCATTTTGTGAGATTTTCATTTTACATTTTGCTAATTGAGAAATTATTGCTTATTTTACATTTTCATTGCTGAGATTTGGATTACTAATTTCTGTGATTTTTAATTATTGCTATTTATTATTTTTATTACTAATTTCAATTTTGATTTTTATTACTAATTTACATTTTGATTGCCGTGTTATTTTTATTACTAATTTATTACTAATCAACAACTTACAAGAAAATGTCGGATATAAAATTGTGGGACTTACCATCTTCTGAAGATGAAGCGGTTGAATTTTTGCAAACATATTTTGGAACATATACGTGAATTCAGTCCGCCACAGTGACTTTTATTTGTAAGTACAATTTATTTAATATACCTTTTTACTTTTGTAATTTTGTTTCATAAACGGTATGGGGAAAATATGATTTTTTACCTGTTATTGTAGCTTTATTTCACGATTACTGAAAAATTGTTTATAATAATATTCTGGAAACATTACGGCTAAAAATTGATTGTAAAATCAGCCATTTTACGTTGTTCAGTATCGCAGCATTTGTGAAAGACAGTTACTTGTAGTAAATATTTGACATCAATTTTTCCTAAATATAATCAATTTGGATTTATTAAATACCATGAAAAAAAAAAGAATTATTTTTTTACCTATTATTGCCTATTATTTGTTTGTCGATTACTTTAATATTGCTTATAATTCAATTTTTGAAACAGTACGGGGAAAAATTGGTTGTAAAATCCGCCATTTTACCCTTTTTGCACGGTATGGGGAAAATTGCTTGTCATGGCATCATTTTTCCTTTTTCATTATCGCAGTAGCTGAGAAACGAAATTGTTTATAGTTAAAATTTTGATAATATTTTTTTTGCTTTTTTTTTTTTAAATACCATCCCCCCCAAAAAATATGATTTTTTTACCTGTTATTGTAGCTTTATTTCACGATTACTGAAAAATTGTTTATAATAATATTCTGGAAACATTACGGCTAAAAATTGATTGTAAAATCAGCCATTTTACGTTGTTCTGTTCAGTATCACAGCATTTGTGAAAGACAGTTACTTGTAGTAAATATTTGACATCAATTTTAATTGTTGTTATTAATAAATTTATAATTTATTGTTTAAATTATTCCAGTGAATTTATTTAATATGAAAATAGTTATAAAATGTTATGTTTGTATTATATTTCTTGATCACAGTAATAGTTTTAGAGCTTTGTTTACTGAGCTGGATTCATGCATAACAGCCTGTTATATAAAAGGGGGTTATATTTAGTGTTTATTGACATCTAGTTGATGATGATTTCATTACTTCTCTAATGCAGGATGGTGCAAAGGAGATATTTTTTAAAGTCCATGCACATTTGGTCAGTACATTAATGAATACTAAGTGGTTAGAGCATTAACCATGAACAGCATATTTTTATATCCCAGTATTATTGTTTTTAATTATTATATTTTATAGATTAGCACTTAAATCTGTATATCCAAATTATTTTGTTGTATTGCTGCCCTATGTTTGGAAAGAACTAAATAATTTAATTAGCCTGGTCAATAGTAGATCTATCTTAAATCCAGACACAAGATTGACTGTTGATTTATTTATATTGCTGATCATTCCTGATGATGAATGATTATTGCCTTTGTGTAATGCTGGTGAACATATAGTTACTTACTTATAGTTAATTCTGTGCTGATCTCTCATGCTCATTATATTTATTACATTATTTGTATATTTAATTTTATATTTTATCATTAACTGGGGTTGATGATGATGATTTTCCATCACCCCATATTCACTTTATGTTCTTTGTACCATTACAATATATAAAGTGAAATAAAATAAAGTATATAATATTACATTTTTACTTATTGGCTGATTATCACAATATTCTTGAAAAAAATAAATATACAAAATCTTCAATGAATGAATTTTAATTTCTAAATATGAATTCTTATTTATAAAGTTATCATAAAGCTGCAAAATTTTATTTTAAAATTTAAAATTGTATTTATAATTGTTTAAATAACACACAAAATCATTGCTATTCTATTTGAAGAGAGTAATGATCATAGATTCCTTATATTTTTAGAAATGAAATATATTTCAAAAAAATCTAAGTTGAAACATTATCTTTTAATAATTACTAGACAATTTTTTTGTAAAAGTAATTATATATTTAAATAAATTATAAAATTATACACTTTTTTGCTCATTGCTAACAACAAACAAAGAGAAGTTTATAAGTTTGTTTTTATGCCCATGATATAATCTACCAATCAGTGACCTTTAAGGTTTTTGTTGACTCATATGTAATTTTTCTGTATGAACTACTGACATCTTCAGATTTTTTTAAACTAATAAATTTATATTATATTAATTTCATTTTTTACAACTTAAATGAATGCAAAACTGAAAAGTAACACTTCAGGTAGCCACAGGAGAGTGAATTAAAGTTGAAAAACTATCAGCAGCATCTTCAAAGGATCTCCAAATGAAGAATTTAATTTTTATTAATGTTTGAATAAAAAGCATAACATTTGCAGAAAATTCACTAAAAGTAGGTTCTTGATATATTGCATTATTTGCTGAATTCATTGCTCAAATTATAAAGTACACCTTTAAAATGATAATATTAAAGTCAAATTAATTTTGTTTACTGGAAAAATTGATACAAGACTTACAAACAACACTAATGAATTTGAAACTGATTATAAAGATATATTAATATATTTTATTTATAAGTACACACTAAATGTTATTATATTTTTTTTCACCACCTTATATCACCTATTTCAAACTTCATCATCTTTTTCCACCTATTGTCAACTTTAGTAACTAATAGATGCCAGAAAATAACTTAATAAATCCCTATTCAATTTATTTTTATAGGCATATAGATGTATATGTTTTTTTAGTTTGGCCTGGCTTGGTAGTTAAAAAAAGAGGTAAATAATTGCCTGGGTGCATTAATTTCTAATAGCCCAGATGCATTGTCCGAAGATCCAAAGCTTCTTATTTATGAAAACAATAAACTTGAAAGTAGCCTGAAGATATTGGATAAAACAGCACAAAATAGAGATTTATTAAGTACTATCACCTGGCATCAGTTAGTTATTAAAGTATACAGTAGGGGGCATAAAGCTGGTAAAAGAAAAATCTATGTTGCTGAAACAAAATACTCATGTGATGGTCAAATGAGATTATATTTACTCAGTAGTATATAAGCAATAATTTTGGATGCCTTAAGCAAGTGGCTTTCAAGTATATCTTGAATTCAGCTCATTCTTATGTTTTTTGATCTTATAAAAGGACTGCTTATGTTTTTTGTTCTTATAAAAAGAGCAGGATTTTGGAATTTAAAGCCATAAATACCAACAGTTATTCTGACCATTACATATAAATTACATTGCTAAAGTTGTCAAGCTTGAACAAACCAATAGAATGTTAGCAATCTGTTATACTGTTGTCTTGACAACAAAATCTAATTAATTTGTTAATGTGGTGATATAAGTTTTATATTTACCAAAAGAAATTGTAAAGAAAAATTGAATGAACAGTAATAAATGAATCCAAAATATTATTACGTTTAACCATTAATTAGCCTCGTTAAATATATTCATTAATCAATATATCTATCTACAAGTATTCAAAAATTTATAAACACATGAATGCATCTAAATATGTACACATTTAAAATACGTTCCTATTTATCTATAAATTGATCCTTAAAGAAGTAAAATAATTTTTTGACTTTTGCTTTTAATTTGTATAATTTTTGTCAGTTATTATTTCTATGATATAGAAGGTTAACATTAAATTATGTAGGTATAGGTATATACGGACAAGTGTATATATGTCTACATATTTGTGTATGTTTTTTGCATTTATTTTATATTTATCATTTATTATCTTCATTTCCAATTTTTCAAGTTACTTCGTAAATATTTTTAGTAGATAACTCCAAGGATGGCCAACGATATTTCTTGAAATACATAAGTTTGTCTTTATAATTTCTGATTGCTTGTAAATGAAAAAAACATAACTTTTTACAGATGGAAGTTATTTTGCAGTTTTTATAAGTTTTCATTACATATTTTGAGATTAGTAAAACTAAAGCTCTGCTTTGATTCTGTGGACATTTAAATGGTAAATCTGTATCATTTATTTTATGCATTTATACAACCAATAAATCTAATTCACTCCCTCATACAAAATTACATAAATAAATTAATATCAATAATTCTGCACTAGCTTAGGGTAGAGAAGTTTAATATTGTAAAATTATATGTTTAACTGCACTGAGTGCTTTTGAAGTTCCTGGACTTCATATTCATAGCTGAGTGCAGATGAGCATAAACACCAGCGATGCTGAAGGACAGGTAACTATTACCCTGTCTTTTAAAGGTTTATTTGCATTACAGAATTCATTAGAAGCTACAGTTATTTCCATTTCTTTATATATATAATTAAAGTCAGTCAATACTTAGACAATTCCAATAACAATAACAATCTCAACCTGTCATCAAGGCAACATCCTTTTAACAATATAAATATAATCAACCAATTTTTTTCAGATTTATAAGCAACCTTTTACCTTGTAATCCATCATATACCAAGTTTCTAGTTCACGTGATGAATAAAAATTGTTTGTAAAATACACAAATCCTGAGAAAAAATGGTCTGTAATTTTTATATATTTGTGGATGATTGCAGCATTGTAGATTATGAGATTAGAGTGATGCTTATAAATTTGACATAAGTGGCATGGTTGCATATGTTTGATAGCAGTTTATAAATAATTCAGATCAATGCAATATCACTTTTGCATAAGATGTCATAAATTCTAAAACTATCTTTAGTAAGAGTAGGATAAGGAAGACAGGAGAATCAATAACCCTTGCTCTAGCTTGTCTGCAATGCTAATGTTAATTTTTACATATAAATATATTCAAGTTTTTAAAGATTTTATCAGGGCATCAATTCAATTGAACTCCACTATAAAACAATTATCCAGCAGCACAGAAAGGCAGATCAATCTCTTTCACTGATGCGTGCATTGTGCAAAAGATGTTCACCTCTAAAAATCTCCATGCCAATGTTATATATATATACACACACCTGGGTCTCGTTTTATGCGATAGATAGGTTCCTCAGAAAACATGCACAAACAAAATCGTGCAAAAATAGACGTAACTTACATTGAAAAAGGAGGGATGTGGTCTGTGATTTTTCAAAATTCATGTAAAAGCAAAGCACCAACGTAAAATTACTTTAAAATTCGCGCAAAAAAAAAATAAGGAAATAAAATATGACTAATAAAAAATTTCAAATTTGAAAAAAAATGATACAAGACAAACTTTTTTTAACTATAATATTTAATTTTATTCAAAATAATATATTTTTATGTATAATTTACAGTACACTAATTTACATTTTTTTATACATGTTTTAATTATTATGATTTTCTGGTGACAACGTAAATAGTAATTAATCTTTGAGACGATGATTTTATTAATTGTTTAAGAAGCTTGCGATATCCAAACATACAAACATTTAGCTCTCGTTGGAATTTAAGAGCATGTTAATGATTAGTGTCATTAATAAGAAAATAATAATTGATTACGTTCTTTTTTAAAAAGCGAAAACAGAATGTGATTTAAAATGCAAAATTAACACGCACAATGTTTGAACAAATTTACATTATATTCTTGTAAAATTTAATATGTGTATACATAAAATGTGGAAATCATGATTTTAATTTCATTATTGCATAAAATCTTACCATTATAAAGCACTACATTCAAATATCAGCCTTTCACGCTAATTATGCATACGCTTTGCGAGTGTTAATAAGCGTGAAAGGCTGATATTTGAATGTAATACAATTGTTTACATAAACTATATAAAATAAATGCTTATTATAAAGCACTGAAAATATTGAAATTACTAAGATGAAAGTCGAATTCCAATAATGTGCTATTATTTTCAATATAACGTAAGTGCGCAAAATTTATTATTTAAAGTAATAACGCATTATCGGAAATCGACTTCCGATAAAACACGAATCGCATAACTTCAAAATCGTGTTAAATAAGTCTGCATAAAAAGAGACCCAGGTGTATATATATATCATTAAAACCAGTCAATACTTAGACAATACCAATATCAATAACAACAATTTCAAACTGTTGTCAAGGCAATGTTTTTTTAAGCAATAAAGGTGGAAAAGAATATTGTCTTGAGAATAGTTTAAAATTGTTGATTGTTATTGATATTGGGATTACTTATGAACCCATCTAACCTTGAGCATTATTAGATTTATTATTTAAGTACTATATATATATATATATAACTCCATTATTTAAATAAAGTCAAAATCCACAGACAGACGTGTAATGAAATGGAGCAACTAATCAGACCGGTTCTTCTGGCTTAACAAAAACTGTAGCAAACTTGTCCAAGGTACTTCTGACCAAAGATGATCTCTTATATATATATATTCTAAACTATAACTGCACATAGCTAAATTGATTATCAATATTAAATCATATGATTCTAGCCAATGCTTAAAATATGTCAATGGAATATCTTCAATCTGTTGTCATGACAACACTCATCAACAGATTCAAGATATTCTATTGATATATTTTAAACATTGTCTGGTATCATGTGATATATATATATATTGCAATGATGAGGAGTCTTGCCTTTTTATTAAGGGTGGCTCGTAGAGATATAAATGAGTGAAGAAGAGAGATGTATGCTATTAGTTGATTAAATAAGTTATACTTCGCAACCACTAATTATTCTACATACAATAGTTAAAAGAAAAAAAGGCTATCTTTTAGATATGATAATTAACTATGAAATGAATATTCTATTTAATATAATTTTAATTCATCTTATATCAAAACCAATTAGTTTGCTTCATCCACATAATAAAATAAAAACAAGAATAAATTTATAGCTACATCCCTCAAGGTGAAATATCTAAGCAAGTTTTACATAACAACATTGCTAGAAGCTTTGTAATTAATTGAATAACTGCAAATAGGTGGACTGTTTATTAAAATATTATGCTTTTTTCTTCTTTCTATGTTTTCCCAAAGGGTTACAAAATCAGTTGAGTTGAAATAAATTATTCAGATTACAAATAAGTTGATTGTGCTGAAGTTTATAAATATAATTTAATTCGAAGTTATTATTCAGCTTTGTTTAAAATGATAAATAATGATTATGTAAGGCAACAAATATATAGAAAGATACACATATAGATTGTGGAAGAATTTGCATTTTTACACAAGCGCCCAAATACGAACAAATGTCCTTTTTTAAAAAAAAAAAAAAAAAAAGTTTTAACCTTTTAATTTTTTTATTTTTCCCGAATTGTGATAATATATATATATGAGTAAATAATAAAAATATTTGTTATCTAATTATTGAACTAATTTCAATTAGTTTCATATTAATTAAATGCTCTTATAAATATTAATATTAATCAATATTAGCTTGGAAAAATACGAATTTTGAATTGAAACATTCGCAAACAGTTCTCATACACATTTTATCAGTAGAATTTTTAAATACATTTTTATTTTGAATTGATAAAAAATCAAGTCAAATGTCATATGACCTAATTTTAATAAAGCTCCTATTTACAAATGTTGTGTATAGAGTACGTAAAAACATACTCTTAACAAGCTCCAAAAATACCCTCAACCCCAGACTGACGACGCTAGATGCAGAAACCGCGTTCTGGGGTTGAGGGTATTTTTGAAGCTTGTTAAGAGTATGTTTTACGTACTCTATATATAACATTTTTATTTGTTGATTTATTCCAAGTTGATTGGAAAAAAATGTAAAATTTGTTACTCTCTCTCTCTATATATATATGTTTCAAGAAAGCTGAATGGGGTGGAAGGTTTAAATATATATGTAATTTAAATAGTGCTATATATATATGTAATTTTTTTGTTTAAATACAAGCATTATTCATATACGTGGAGTTTAACTGCAACTATAGGGATTTAAACACAGACTTTCAAGCTCCCTTCAGCTATCCACTCTATCTCATACGACCGATATACATGACCATATAATGTGAAAAAGATAAAATGATCTCCCATATCCGCACTTTGTGCTGAACTATAAATTTGTCCATAACTAACTGTTTTTAAATGTAATTAAAATTTAACAGCCAATGCATAATAAAACAATAGAACATTTACAATATATTGCCACGGAAACTTCTTTAGATTAAAAAATCGATTTTACCTTTTATTCTGGTCTAAGATGTTACATAGGCAAAGAATGAAACACATCACGGAAGCAGAGGTTTTTTTTAATCTCCTAGAACAGTGTTTCCCAACCTGTGGTACGCGAGTTGCTGGTTGGTGGTACACGAAAAATAATCAATAATGGCGGACATAAAAAAAATTAAATCATAAAAATATAGAAACGTTTTTTTCTATAATTCATAAAAATTATTTTAATTAATAATATTATACAGTAAAGTTGTTAATATGTACAGTCGATAGCGATCTTTAATGTTAATGATAAAATTGAAAGTATGATTAAGAAATTAGATTTTTGGAAACAGTAATACTGTATATATAAGTATCGAAAACAATCAACTGGAAGTATTCGAAACTCTACATATTTTTTTTTGTTTGAAAATAAGGTTAGTCTGTCTCAAGATATACTAGAAAATATAATAGCACATTTAACAGGATTAAAATTGTCTTTCATGGAATATTTTCCAAAACCTGAAAACACAAATGATAATTGGATTTCAAACCCCTTCTATGCAGAAAAATTAGAAAAAGCTACATCATTATCAATAAAGGATAAAGAAAATTTAATAGAATCATCATGTGACAGAACTTTTCAAGTAGAATTCAAACGACACAATCTAATTAATTTTTGGTTAAACATTAAAGAATATGAACAACTTTCTGAGAAAGCTCTTAAATTATTATTACCGTTTACTAGTACAGAATTAGTAGAAAGAGCTTTTTCTTCATATATTTTTTAAAAAAAAAAGTATCGAAACAGATTGAACGCAGCTGTAAACTTAAAAGGGTATACTTCGCATCTTTTGAACCAAATTTCAAAAAATTATGTTGTGCGAAACAAGCACAAAGATCTCATTAAATTTATTTTATAAAAATATTTGATTATGATAAAAAAATATACTAATTGTTTTTTTTATAATTTTGTGTTTTTATTAAAACCATTTATTAGTAAACGAAATATGACAAAATAGTAGATAAATAAGGAGTCGGATCAAGGCAAATCAATCTAAATTATTTAATTTGAAAGAATGTATCAGAAAAGGATCATACCCAGAAATTAGACTCTCATTAATTCTTGATCATCTATTGTGGATTACTAGATGTAAGCTAGTATTTAATCATCAAAATTTTAATCCTATTAACTTCATGCTGAACAATATAAAGAAAACAATAACAAGAGATAGCCTGATAATCCCTGAGGTTACTTTTACCATGACTTGGGACATGCTGGATTTATCCTCTCCATGGCCCAACCAATAGCAAGATGCTCCAAAAAAGAGAAAACAGACTCAAATTCGGGAAAACCAAATGAAAGCATAAGAAAACACTTGGAACAAAATATGTACCAAATAACTTTTAATGTAATAATATAATCTTTAATAAATTATTTTGGAAAAAATATGAAACTTTGAACAAACACATACATATAAATATGTTACAGTGAGTTTATAATTTCAGTGAGTTTATAATCTGGTGTGATGTTTAGGCATGTTTCAATGTAATTTGTCTCATTATGAGATGTGAATACATACATGGTCACCCTATAATATTTATAATGCAAATAAAATAACACACACAATAACAAATTTCACGAAATACAATCATTTTTACAAAGTGGTGATGTACTATCAAGTGGTACGCGAGCCAAAAAAGGTTGGGAAACGCTGTCCTAGAACACCATTCAACAAGAAAAGATAAAGTGCTTGAAGTAAGACTAAAAAATAATCATTTTAATTAATAGTTTATTCGAAATATAAAAATGATTATTTATTATTCTATTTTCTACAGTTTTTCTTTGCCTGTTATATGGGGTATCTTGACAAATTAAAATATCAATATGTTTCAATTATATCATTCACTCTGTCTATATAACATTTTGGAGAAGTTCCCATCATTTATTTATAGAAGTTGTCTTGGCAAAAAATCGTGGACATAACTATTGGTTATGCTATATATATATATATATTTAAAAAGTTAATCATTAAAAAAAAAAGATAATAAGCAACTTAAAAATTTTTTTTTATTTAAAATACCAAACCAGTTTTTATTCCTTATAGGAATCATATCAAGATGTCTTCTTATAAGAATATCATTCAGTGGGAATCATTCAAATTATAATACATTAAAAACATTAAAACTAATATATATATATATATAAGTAAACAGAATATTAGGTGCGAGTTAATATCTGATAATAATAAGGAAAGTAGTTTATTGTTTAAGGCTCTAACGGGATCTTTAGCAACAAGAGAATATACATATAAATGGAAAAATATGGGTGATTTAGTCAGTAAATTGTGTGAGGAAGAAATAGAAAATATTAGCCATCTGTTAATTGAATGTACATGCTTGAAAACAGAAAGGATACAAATAATGAAGTTATGGAAGAATAAATATGAAAAAAGTGATTATACAAATGTGGCTTATTGGTTTTTATGCTGGGTTTGGGAAAAGATAAGGAAGATTTAGATATAAAGGCCATAGAGCAAAATATGGGAAAACATAGAGTGGGGAATGAAAAATAAAGTGGCAAACAGGTTTCTCTGGGTATAATTGCTGAGAGATTCCTGACTCCGTTTAAGGAGAAGCCACAGTACATCACATCACATTATGTGATTGTTAAAAGGAGACATCTTGATAAGTTTCTACAAGAAATGAAAACTGATTTAATGCTTTAATTAAATTTTATTTATTTTTAATTTTATTATCAGTTTTATTTAAAATTCATTATTATTTTAAATTTTATATTAAAGAATAAATTTTTAAGCTTAAAATTTAGCAAAAGGAATGGTATATATATACAGAGAGAAAGAGAGAAGACAATCATACTTTTAATACTCAAGATTTCAAAAATCCTTGATTTGATGTTAATCAAAGGCAAAGAAGTATGACAATAAAATGTTTCATGTAATTCACTTAGTTTCTTTAATATAGAAGCTGGAAAACCAACTTTCAAGTATATTGCTATCAAAGGCAAAACTCTCCATACAGTAGTGCCACCCTGTGCCAAACAGAATAATCAATGGATCCCAGAAGGCTTGTGCATAAAATTCTTATCTAGTGCCTACTCTTCCAATATCCACAGACGAGTTTCTGGCTTGTGGCCATTACTCTGTTTGGCACAGGGTGGCACTACTGTATGGAGAGTTTTGCCTTTGTTTACAACAATCATGTGCTAGTATAGAGAAGGTGATCATGTGATATATTGCTATCAGTTCAATATTTTTAATAATATGTTTGTGAGGGCATGATTTTTTTTAAAAAGCTTAGATTTAAAATGGTAAATATCTATTAAATTAAAATAAAAACAAATCTTGTTGGTGGTTGAGAGGTCAGCACAGCTGCCTTACAAGAAGTCCCAGGTTAGTGGGTTCGCTTCCTGGCCGATACTATGACACATGAGCAAAAAAAAAACAAACAAATCTTGATTTCTATTGATTGTAAAAGCTCTCTTTTTTTAAAACAATGTATATGAAGTTTTATTTTCTCCAGATTGTAAAAATTGATTTTTCAAATTTAAAATGCTTTTTTCATAAACAAAATAATATTATAGCAAACTGCAAAATAGCTTTTATGTCCATTGGAATTATTTCAAAAATGTCCATTAGAATTTATATATATATATATGTTTTATAAATTAAATTTATTAATATAACATTTTATATAAGAATAAGCATATGTACAAAAGAATAAACTTAAGTTACATTATATTTGACACACAGCATATGAAAACACCCAAAATACAATTAGTGTTTTAAGACTGATAAAAATAATGTAAATTTGATAAAAGTAACTGTTGTACAGATGAATATATACTCTATTTACAATTTATATGCTTTATATATAAGTGCATTGAAAGATAAGTTTGCTGTGGATACTGATATAATTAATGTTTAACTTAGAAAAAAATATTATACTGCCAAACTGTGTTTATAGTTTTTTGAAGTAAGAATTTGAAAATACTTACATTAAACTATTTTTATTTTTTTTAATGACAATATATTTCTAATTAACAAATATTATAAATTAGAAAGGAAGCTTCATAGTACTAGGAATTGATTTTTAATGAGTGATTTTCTTTCAAATATTACACAGACTGCAATGTTTTTATTTTTAATTTTGATTAAAGTTGGAATAATTACAAAGAAGATCCAAATACTAAAAAATAAAAATTATATATATATATTTTATAATAAATGCCTTTATTTACAATGCACCAAAATTAATTCAATCACTACTTTTTACAACAAGAGATTGAGTTAATTAATTATGGGACACCCATATTTTTATTTCAAGTTAAATATAAAATTCCCAATTGTATTTGAAGAAAACAATTATTTTTTGACTATTTAGTGCACATTACATAAAAGAATTTATTATAGAATATATAATCAATATTAATAGACAACTTTATTTTAAATAATAAACAATAAATTTATATACATCGAATCGATTTTCGTTAAAAATGAACCTTTTCAAGATGTTATAATAATTCAAAAACTCACGTTAAAAAGTAAAAGTCTATCACCAGGATATGTTTTATTTTATAAATAAATGGTTAGAAGAGCATAATAAATTCATAAAGAATAAGCTTAAATTGAACTATTACAAGAAGTGGACATCCTATGGTATTTGGAAAAATAAAAAAAAAAAACCATATAGAAAATATGCCTGTATGATTAATATTGGATTTTAATGGATATATATTTAAAAAAATATGCAATCTAATTCATAAAAAAACTTGCTATAAAAATTCTGAAGAAGTACTAAATGGTTTAAATATGTTAAATAGCATTATTTGTAGTGGTCATTAAATAATAGTTGGAAAATTTAAAGACATATTTTTTTCCATATGTCATAGCATCGGCCGGAGACGAACCCACAACAACCGTCTGCAACCAACTGATTGCTTGCAAGATAGCTGCACTTTGAACAGTAGATGCATGCTAAGTTAATATATAAATCACGTGACTTTTTGAATTATTATAACATCTTGAAAAGATTCATTTTGAACAAAAATCGATTCGATATATATAAATTTATTATTTATTATTTAAAATAAAATTGTCTATTAATATTGATTATATTTTTATATTCAATAATAGAAAGTATTTTATGAAGACAACATAATGGTTATTTAATACCATAGTATGAAATATATATATATATATATATATATATATATATGGCTGCAGAAAGGAGTTTGCTATTAACTGAAAGGAGACCCTTTGATTCCTCTTGGAGGCCTTAAAGGAACTGAGCAGGGCAAATTCCTAATGTCCACTCCATACGTTCTTGTCGTTGCAGCTGTTATTACTATGTGATTATTCATATAGTATACGAACATGGATGGGCTGCTCACCAACACGCATTAGCCAGCGTGGTGAGTTTATTGGCTTTTTACCTCTGAGTTTAAGATCAAGAAACACCATGGTCTTTCTTCTCAGTGCCTGATAAGGCAGAATGAATGTTTGTGTAAATGATAAATATTTTTCCAATACATATATACAATTATGACAGACAAAAATAAAGCATGGCCCTTATTCCCTGGAGGCTGTAAAGTCATCAACCAAGGCAGCGGTTGGTGGCCAAAGGCGGAGGGTGCTAAGAATCCCCTGATTGCGGACCCAGGCTGTCATTTGATGACCACTTTTTATTTAGGTACTTACAACTGCAGATTACTTTCAAGTGAAGGAAGATTGCAAGAATTAGAAGAACTGTCTTATATTAAATTGGACATTATTGGACTTTGTGAAGTTAGAAGAAAAGGTGAAGAAACAATTGATTTAAAAAGTGGACATATACTCTATTATAAAGGCACACATATTGAAAATACAAGTGGAGTAGGATTCATTATAAATAAAAAGTGGAAGAACAATATTGTGGAGATTGATGGTGTATCAGACAGAGTGGCAAGATTAGTTATACAACTTAATAGCAGATACCAAATGCAGATAATTCAGGTTTATGCCCCAACAAGTTCTCATAGTGATGAAGTAGTAGAAGATTTTTATATGGATGTACAAAAGGCTTTTGATCAGAGTAAACAACATTTTAAAATTGTTATGGGAGACTTTAATGCTAGAATTGGTAGACAAATGAAAGATGAAATTGCTGTAGGTAATTTTGGTTATGGTAATAGAAATGAGAGAGGACATAGACTTGTGGAGTTTGCAGAAAAAGAAAAACTTTATATTATGAATTCATTTTTTGAGAAAAATGTTAAAAGGAAATGGACATGGAAGCATCCAAATGAAGGTACAGCAGAATTGGATTATATTTTGACTAACAGAAAATACATATTTCAAGATTGTAATGTTCTTAATAAAGTTAACACAGGAAGTGATCATCGATTAGTAAGGTGTAAGTTACGTGTTAATGTAAAACTAGAGAGACAAAAATTATTAAGAAAAAAAATATTTACAGTTGATATTCCTAATCTTCAGAAACATTCTAATGAATTTAAGTTAGAACTTACAAATAGGTTTCAAGTGTTAGGAGATTTTGAACATGATTCAGATTTGAATGAAATTAATATGAAAATAACTGATACACTTTTAAAAACTGCAACAAACATAGCTGGTAGAAAAAACCAGCAATCGACTAATAAAATATCTACTGAGACTAGAGAATTTATGAAGACAAGAAGGAATATGAAGATATATAAAAATGATGTATTAAAAAGAATTGAATATCTTGAATTTTGTAAAATGGTACGGAAAAGGGTTGAAAATGATATAAGAAAGTATAACTGTGAAATAGCAAGGAAAGCTGTAGAAGAAAATAAAAGTCTCAAAAATGTTAAACACCATTTTGGTATTGGTAGGAAATTTATATCTGCAATAAGAAAAAAAGATGGAATTATTACTAAAAAGAGAGATGACATCATGAAATTGGTAGAAGATTTTTATCAAGAATTATATAGTAATAAAGAACAAGTACCTCCTATATCTATTACATCTTCCGAATTGCCCAGAATTTTAAATGAAGAAGTGAGACATGCAATTAAGTGTATGAAGAAAGGAAAGGCTCCAGGAAATGATGGAATTATAATTGATATATTAAAAGAAGCAGGTGAAGAAATAGAAACAATTTTAGCAAAGTTATATACCAAATGTCTAAATGATAAAGATGTACCGGAAGATTGGAAGAATGCAGTAATAATATTAATATTTAAAAAAGGTGATAAAGAAGATATTAGAAATTACAGACCTATCAGTCTTTTATCAGTTTTATATAAAATTTTTACCAAGATAATTACAACTCGTCTACAGAGAACTTTGGATTTCCACCAACCAAGAGAACAATCTGGATTTAAAAGTGGTTTTAGTACAATAGATCATATCCAGGTATTGAGAGAAGTTATAGAAAGGACAAATGAATATGAGTTGTCATTATGTTTTGGATTTGTAGATTATGAAAAGGCATTTGATTCTATACACATTTCTTCAGTGATTAAAGCATTGGATCATCAATGTATAGATCCAGGATATTGTCATATTTTAAAGAATATTTATAAAAATGCAACAGCAACAATTAGATTACATAATGATACTGGAAAAATCAACATTGAGAAAGGTGTAAGACAAGGTGACTCCATATCTCCAAAACTCTTTACAGCAGTGCTGCAAGAAGTATTTTGTGGATTAAAATGGGAAACTAAAGGTGTGAAAGTAAATGGAGAGTATTTAAGTCATTTAGATTTCGCAGATGATGTAGTTGTTTTTGCAAATAATGCTTCAGAGCTGCAGGAAATGTTGCAGGAGTTATCAGATGAAAGTAGGAAAGTAGGACTAAAGATAAATGTTAAAAAGACTAAAGTAATGTTTAATCGATTTGCTCAAAATATGAAAATAAAGATTGATTATGAAGAATTAGAAGAAGTTAACAGTTACAAATACCTTGGTCAGATTATTAATACAGATGGAAACATAGAAATTAATCATAGAATTAAACTTGGTTGGAGTCCTTTTGGTAGAAATAACTTGATACTAAAAGGAAATATGCCTATGTGTTTGAAAAGGATGGTTTTTAACAAATGTGTTTTACCAGTTCTTACTTATAGATCTGAGACTTGGACACTTAATAGAAGAGTAATACAGAGACTTCAGACCACTCAAAGGAGTATGGAGAGATGTATGTTGGGAGTAACAAGAAAAGATCGAAAATGCAATGTATAGGTAAGACAACAAACAGGTGTTACTGACCTTATTGAAAAAATTAAAAGATTGAAATGGAGTTGGGCTGGACATATTGCTAGAAGAGATGATAATAGATGGACAATTGAAATTTTAAACTGGATTCCAAGAGATTGTAAAAGACCTAGAAAGAGACCACATGTGAGATGGATAGATGAAATAAGAAAATGTGCAGGGGTGTTGTGGAGAAGAGAAGCTAAAGATCAGAGAAGATGGATTAAACTTGGAGAGACCTTCATCCTGCAGTGGATTGATAATGGTTGATGATATGATATATATATATATATATATATCATATATCATATATATATATATATATATATATATATATATATATATATATATTACATTACTTTTTATTCTAAATGCATTCTATTGGCACTATAATCAAAGCAAGGCATCACAAGAAGTTGGTTACTATTTTTTTTTAAAGTGAATATAATAACTGTGGGATTCTTAAAATATTTTGTGGTCACATTTCATTGACTGTTTTTCCCAAAATATATTGCTTGAATTGCATAGTTATTACTATATGTAATTGGTGCTTACACAGATAATTATCTAACATTTTCTAAACATTATTTATAATTTTGATCAATAGATAAAACTTCTATCCAACAAAATTATATCAAGTTGCTATTACATAAATTCATATCATATATATGTATACTATTTAAAAATTATGTTCAGATTTGATTGATTTTATGCATAATTTGAGTTTGTAATTCAATTGTTACTAATTTTCTTCTTTATGTATTCTTATTTTCCATAAACACACCCAAACAGTATATTATTAGAATGCCATATACATTGAAAAAATTCCCACTTAAAAAGTCCACAATCACAAGGTTAATAATTTTCATCATAAAATGAATACAGAAAATGAATGTGAAAATAGTATGCTTCCTTTTTAAATTAAATTTTATCAGTGTATACTAATGTACTCATAAGTTAAAAATATCTATACTCTATGAATTAATAATTTGAGGAGAAAACAGTGGCAGCTTCATTCAGATTTGCAATATTGGACATTACATGTCTCTATGATTGCTATATCTTTCTTATGTTGTTTAAGTTTATCTATAACCTTATCCTATGGTTAGCAGCATCTATTCACCTGCAGTGACGATTTTAACATATTAGTTGAAAAATTTCTGAAGATGTCAGTATTATACAAACTTTTTTGCATGATTTCCAGTGACCTATTAGTATGATAATGCAATGAGAGAAGTGGGATAGAAGTCTATATAAATGAAAATTTCTGATTGGCTGAGTATCTTAGCCCAAGAAAAAAACAACTGAACAATGTAGATTTCTAAAAGAAATTTGTAATTTTCAGTAATTTGTTTACAAATTAAAGATTGTAATGTAATATTTTTAAAAGACTTATTTTAAACTGAAAACTATATCACTAATAGAAGATCATATTTGCAAATAATTTACTCTTAAAATGTTTGTTATAATAAGCAGGAGTAGTTTCTGCTAGATAAAATAAAATTGCTTTTGTCAAAACAGTAAAGATTCTTTAAATTTTAATAACAATAAAAAACATTCTAACTAATAATTTTTTTCTTTCTTTGATAATAACTAACTGTAAATTTATCTTCTATTAATAACATAAAATTCCAATAGATGATATTTCATTTTCCTAACTTTTTGAATAGTGCTGTGCTTAAAGATAAAAACTTCATTTAGATAGTTATTTTCATTATTTTTAAAATGTAAAAAATTAATTTTGAAATGCTTATTCTTTAAAAGCTTATATTTGTAATAAATAATGTTATGATTTATCAATATATTATATAGAAAAAATATTTAACTGCAAATAGCAAATCTTCAAATATATAGAATATTAATGAAACACTCACAAGATCCCACTCAAGATAT
The DNA here is from genome assembly GCA_028023455.1 of Epiperipatus broadwayi. NCBI lineage: Eukaryota > Metazoa > Onychophora > Udeonychophora > Euonychophora > Peripatidae > Epiperipatus > Epiperipatus broadwayi. Next base: position 2,650,976 of record JAQFVV010006364.1, on the reverse strand, counting down.
AAAAATGAGTTTCCAGATAAACAGGGCTAAAGTGCACTATTTATGTATAATAAATATGATCTATTTCTTTACTTATTGTTATATAATAAAATCAAATTATATCTGTCCAATATGATATGTTTGTACTGTCTGAAATAAGATTTATGTATGTTAATTATAATTATTATTATTGTTATTATTATTATTATTATTATTGTTATTATTATTATTATTATTATTATTATTATTATTATTATTATTATTATTATTATTATTATTATTATTATTATTATTATTATTATTATTATTATTATTATTATTATTATTATTATTATTATTATTATTATTATTATTATTATTATTATTATTATTATTATTATTATTATTATTATTATTATTATTATTAAAACCTCTGTATCATCTGATGATTTTAGTTTATCTAAAATATATGTATATAAATGAAGATTATCTGAATGTTGATAATTAACAAGTGAATAAACCTAGATCTAAGAAAACATGTGGTATAACCAAATTTTGATTGGCTATATATATATATATATGAACATTAAAATTCAATGGAAAATTCTCAACCTAGTAACGTAGATAAAATCTCAGCTACAACATAAACCAGATAACAATCAATTAAAACTGGCACAGCAAGTTGAAACCATATATTAGGTATTTTGCATTTGTATTTCCCATTTGCATAGATTGTTACCTAGTTATAGTCCTAGTTGAAACTTTATACATATTATTACACAGGGAAATTGTCCTCATATGTCAATATTAACATCTAAATACTTCACAGTACAATTATGTATGAATATGGTATTAATACAAATTGCAAGCAGATTCTAAAGAACCATTTTTAAAAGTCTTGCAACTACATTTACTCATTTTATATATCATTGCCATTCTATTCTGCCTGATAAAAGATGTTTGCTTCTTTCATCTGACCATCAACCATATATATTGTAAATAAATCAAACATTGCTACTTAAAAAGGTAACATTGTTACTTAAAAATGCAAATTGTTAATCCACTAGAGGGAGCCAAGAACTTCAGTTGACTGTTTCTGGCTCCCCATTTTATTTCCTTTTTTCTTAGTTTGGGAAATTAATTTTCTCCAAAACTATTCCTATTTAAAAGAAGAGTTTCTAGGCTCTCTTTTCATATACAAGTTATGTCAACACATTATAACAAGTAAGAATAATTTTAATGTTTATAAAAATGCTGTGTAAATTATATGGCAGCCATTGAAATTTTCAAAAGGTTTATACAGAGATTTTTCCTTTTAATGAGAATTCTTCATTTCACTCAGTTTTGCTGAGAGGATGAGAGGGTCTAGTTGTCAGGAGGGGCCCCAGGAGCCTAAACCCTAATTCTGTTGAGTATGGGAGCTGGAGTGAGGGTGCTGTGGGAATCATTTCCAATGTTGAACTTCTCACCATAGAAAAATAAAATTGTTATTTTTAGTGGTTTTTTAAGCTTTATTCTTATAAATGATTTTATCCATGTATTATTGCAAAGTAAGCTGCAGTTTGGTCTAATAGTTTTAATAGCAAGTGATTTGCCTTAATTATTTCTATTATTTCCAATGTTGATATTGCTAAGATTGGTCCTTTGCTGTTGATATGGTTTTTCGTGGAGGATTGGAATGGTTTTCAGCAGAGACAATTTAAATCTCAGTTTTTTCATTGTTTTCCATAGTTGCAAAGTATATTGGATTGCTCTCTTCTTGGGATATTTGAAGCCATTTTGGAGAACTGAACAGTAGATTGAGTTAGCCCATATTTTGTATTGTCTCAAGTGTTTTCATATTCCTCAACAAATCTACTGTAAATTGGATTTTTCAATATTGTACTCCTAAAATGCTATTCATATTTGAACTCTAGACTTTACAAATAATTCCTAATTATAACCTAGGTTTACTTTTGATAATTAATTGCCTCATGGACTGATGCTTTGAACATTCCCAGATTGATTAATTCTTAGAAATGCTATGGACAAAAATATAGTGTATCCTTTTAGATCTCCATATTCATCATCATCATTATCAACCATTATCAATCCACTGCAGGATGAAGGTCTCTCCAAGTTTAATCCATCTTCTCCGATCTTTAGCGTCTCTTCTCCACATCACCCCTACACATTTTCTTATTTCATCCATCCATCTTACATGTGGTCTCCTTTTGGGTCTTTTACAATCTCTTGGAATCCAGCTTAAAATTTCAATTGTCCATCTATTATCATCTCTTCTAGCAATATGTCCAGCCCAACTCCACTTCAATCTTTTAATTTTTTCAATGAGGTCAGTAACACCTGTTTGTTCTCTTACCCATACATTGCATTTTCGATCTCTTCTTGTTACTCCCAACATACATCTCTCCATACTTCTTTGAGTGGTCTGAAGTCTCTGTATTTATCTTCTATTAAGTGTCCAAGTCTCAGATCCATAAGTAAGAACTGATAAAACACATTTGTTAAAAACCTTTCTTTTCAAACACATAGGCATATTTCCTTTTAATATCAAGTTATTTCTACCAAAAGCACTCCAACCAAGTTTAATTCTATGATTAATTTCCTCTATTATGTTTCCATCTGTATTAATAATCTGACCAAGGTATTTGTAACTCTTAACTTCTTCTAATTCATCATAATCAATCTTTATTTTTATATTTTGAGCAAATCGATTAAACATTACTTTAGTCTTTTTAACATTTATCTTTAGTCCTACTTTCCTACTTTCATCTGATAACCCTGCAACATTTCCTGCAGCTCCGAAGCATTATTTGCAAAAACAACTACATCATCTGCGAAATCTAAATGACTTAAATAATCTCCATTTACTTTCACTCCTTTAGTTTCCCATTTTAATCCACAAAATACTTCTTGCAGCACTGCTGTAAAAAGTTTTGGAGATATGGAGTCACCTTGTCTTACACCTTTCTCAATGTTGACTTTCCCAGTATCATTATGTAATATAATTGTTGCTGTTGCTTTTTTATAAATATTCTTTAAAATATGACAATATCCTGGATCTATACCTTGATGATCCAATGCTTTAATCACTGAAGAAATGTTTATAGAATCAAATGCCTTTTCATAATCTACAAATCCAAAACATAATGACAACTCATATTCATTTGTCCTTTCTATAACTTCTCTCAATACTTGAATATGATCTACTGTACTAAAACCACTTTTAAATCCAGCTTGTTCTCTTGGTTGGTGAAAATCCAAGGTTCTCTGTAGACGAGTTGTAATTATCTTGGTAAAATTTTTATATAAAACTGATAAAAGGCTGATAGGTCTGTAATTTCTAATATCTTCATTATCACCTTTTTTAAATATTAATATTATTACTGCATTCTTCCAATCATCCGGTACATCTTTATCATTTAGACATTTGGTATATAACTTTGTTAATATTTTTTCTGTTTCTTCACCTGCTTCTTTTAATATATCAATTATAATTCCATCATTACCTGGAGCCTTTCCTTTTTTCATACATTTAATTGCATTTCTCACTTCTTCATTTAAAATTCTGGGCAATTCAGAAGATGTAATAGATATAGGAGGTACTTGTTCTTTATTACTATATAATTCTTGATAAAAATCTTCTACCAATTTCATAATGTCATCCCTCTTTTTAGTAATAATTCCATCTTTTTTCCTTATTGCAGATATAAATTTCCTACCAATACCAAAATGTTGTTTTACATTCTTAAGACTTTTATTTTCTTCTACAGCTTTTCTTGCTAGTTCACAGTTATACTTTCTTATATCATTTTCAACTCTTTTCCGCACCATTTTACAAAATTCGAGATATTCAATTCTTTTTAATGCATCATTTTTGCATATCTTCATATTCTTTCTTTTCTTCATAAGTTCTCTATTCTCAGTAGAAATTTTATTAGTCAATTGCTGCTTTTTTCTACCAGCTATCTTTGTTGCAGTTTTTAAAAGTGTATCAGTTATTTTCATATTAATTTCATTCAAATCTGAATCATGTTCAAAATCTACTAATACTTGAAACCGATTTGTAAGTTCTAATTTAAATTCATTAGAATGTTTCTGAAGATTAGGAATATCAACTGTAAATATAGTTTTTCTTAATAATTTTTGTCTCTCTAGTTTTACATTAACATGTATCTTACCCCTTACTAATCGATGATCACTTCCTGTGTTAAATTTATTAAGAACATTACAATCTTGAAATATGTATTTCCTGTTAGTCAAAATATAATCCAATTCTGCTGTACCTTCATTTGGATGCTTCCATGTCCATTTCCTTCTAACATTTTTCTCAAAAAAGAATTCATAATATAAAGTTTTTCCTTCTCTGCAAACTCCACAAGTCTATGTCCTCTCTCATTTCTATTACCATAACCAAAATTACCTACAACACTTTCATCTTTCATTTGTTTACCAATTCTAGCATTAAAATCTCCCATAACAATTTTAAAATGTTGTTTACTCTGATCAAAAGCCTTTTGTACATCCATATAAAAATCTTCTACTACTTCATCACTGTGAGAACTTGTTGGGGCATAAACCTGAATATCTGCATTTGATATCTGCTATTAAGTTGTATAACTAATCTTGCCACTCTGTCTGATACACCATCAATCTCCACAATATTGTTCTTCCACTTTTTATTTATAATGAATCCTACTCCACTTGTATTTCCAATATTTGTGCCTTTATAATAGAGCATATGTCCACTTTTTAAATCAATTGTCTCTTCACCTTTTCTTCTAACTTCACAAAGTCCAATAATATCCCATTTAATATAAGAGAGTTCTTCTTCTAATTCTTGCAATCTTCCTTCACTTGAAAGTGATCTGCAGTTGTAAGTACCTAAATAAAAAGTTGTCATCAAATGGCAGCCTGGGTCCGGCTCCAGGATATTCTTAGCACCCTCCGCCTTCGGCCACCAACCGCTGCCTTGGTTGGTGACTTTACAGCCTCCTGGGATTAAGGGCCATGATTTATTTTTGTCTGTCATAATTGTATAATTGGGAAAAATCTTTATCATTTACACAAACATTCATTCTGCCTTATCAGGCACTGAGAAGAAAGACCATGGTGTTTCTTGATCTTAAACTCAGAGGTAAAAAGCCAATAAACTCACCACACTGGCTAATGCGTGTTGGTGAGCAGCCCATCCATGTTCCTATACTATATGAATAAACATATAGTAATAACAGCTGCAATGACAAGAACGTATGGAGTGGACATTAGGAATTTGCCCTGCTCGGTTCCTTTAAGCCCTCCAAGAGGAATCAAAGGGTCTCCTTTCAGTTAATAGCAAACTCCTTTCTGCAGCCATCTCCATATTACACTATGTAAAACAAAGTTTACATTGTAAAACATGTTGGACCAATAAAGCTTAATCCTATTTTTTTTTAAAAAAGGCAAATTGTTTTATTAATGTATTTGAACATAATTGTTCCATAAAGTATTTATAGTCATAATCATTAATTACATATTTGATTAACATTAAAAATCATTTACATGGGATTAAAATTATTAGTATTTAATTTAAATTAATATTTGAAATAGTAAGCTGGGTTGATAGAATTGTAAACTAAGATTGCCATTAATATAAAGTTTCAGCCTTTTTGGCTATTAGTGCTCTGATTTATTTACTATATATATGGTCAAAGGTCAGATAAAAGAGGTCAAAGGTCAGATAAAAGAGCATATCTCCTTTCATCAGAAAAAATGAATTGGAAATGATATATGAAAGAGTAAATGTATTTTTAACTTTAATTAAAAATGGTTCTGCAATTTGTTCTAGTAATGTATTCGGACATGATTGTTTTATGAAGTATTTATATTCGTAAATGTTATATATTTGATCAAATCATGTGTGTACAAAATTATTAATGTTTACATCAATAAAAGTGTAAAATATCTTTATAATTAATATATATATAAACACACATCTGGTCATCTCTCTTCAAGCTGTCTGATGTCCTCTCTAAGACTCAGTACGTGTTATATAATAACATACTTCAGCTATTCAACACAAAAATCTTCAAAACAAGTATATTTGAATCACAAGTTATGACATAAAATATGGCAACTATTTTGTACCTTAACCCATAATGCAACAGTGTGTTAACATTAAATTTTGTTTTAAATCGTAAAAAACTGTTACGAAAACAGTTGAAATGATTAAAAATGTATATGACATTGAATCCACAAGTAGCTAGAATATCTTAAAGTGGTTTGCAGGATTTCTGGTGGCAGGGAGAGCTCTGAAGATCACATTTCATGACATAACTTATGATTCAATCAAATTAACATTCCAAAATCTTCCTGGTGAATAGGTAAACTGTGTCACTATGTCATACATGTATTTATTGAGATATGGTTCTATGTAATAAAGGTAATAACTTAGAGATAATATAGGCATCTCGAAGATGAAGTCACAATTTACTGGGCCATGTTGTGATAGTTAAAGAGGGATGCAATAATCCTGATTTTATGACGTCACTGTCTAAAATTAAGAAAAAGAATTAAAAACAGTATTACTTTTGACTTTTCAGAAGACTTTTATTCTGTAATAGACTAATTAATAGTAAACAATAAACACACAACACACACAACACACATATATATATATATATGCAATTAAATAAATATTACTGGATCTCTTATTTATAAATAGCACATCAAATAAATATATGTTGAAAACGGAAATTAAGTGCTCCTAAAGTATCTCTCTAGATTAAACTTATTATTTTTTGTGACGTCAGACAGAGGATAAATGTTTATAGCTTAGGCTCTGACTTTGCTAATTACATACATTTAAAAGGTTATTTTTAATTAAACTTGTGGTAAATCATTCATTCGTTCTAAATTGATTTGCATTAATATTTTAAAACGTAATTGTGGCAGAATGTTTATTTTTTTTTTGCGCAAAATATTTATTATAATTTCTAAAAATGATTAAAACAATAATTTGTTATCAAGATTTTTAAAACAAAATAATTTATTTTTGACATGTTGTTATTTGATTATTAAAATGTTAATGTTAACATTCAAATATTTAATAAAATTAAATTTACATTTATTGTTTCAAACTATACAGTTATGCCGAACTTATTTATTTTGAAAGTAGTTGACTCAGTTACGAAGTACCATGCTGATGAGCAAGGATTCTATGTCAATTCCTGGCTAAAAATATAAAATATAAATGTATTAAATAATCTTTACACTGCTCCAGATTCTTTTGAAAACATGAATAAAAACACAATAAAAGACAAATTATCCACAAGAATCATTTCATGCTGAACCAGCATCCATTAGTAGACCCAGATTATTGTCTCTTACATAAAGTTTATCATATGCACAGTATTTATCAATAGTAAACTGTTACATTTTGATTTACAAGCGTCAAACTTATTCTATCCACACCAACACTAGATAAATATATCAATGATTATAACTGATCATTTATTAGACTAGAGATTGTCTCTATCCAAGATGTAAGCATTAAACAAATTAAATATTAACACGTGTTCATTTAAATTTAATGTACTCACATGGGATAATTTAACATCATTTGTCTATTTTTATATGTAACAATTTTTATAGATATATTTTACAACCTCTACTTCATAACATATTCTTGAAACTTATGCTGATATAACATAAAATTAATTTTTTTCTCCAGAATCTATAAATCTAAAGTCTCCAGAATCTATAAATCGAAAGCAAAAGACAACTCATTGGTCCTTTCTGTAATTTTTCTTAATAGTTGTATAAAATAAGCTGTGCTAAGATTTCCTTTAGATGTAGCTTGTTTATTTGTTTCAACATCTTGATTTTATCTCCTTTAGTGTCTACTATATTTCTATTAAATCAATTTCCTTTTTATAATCTATATATTCTTTTTGGGTCCAGTATAGTCTTTAATTGTCACTCTACTTTTGTCTCTTTTTATCATATGTTTTAGTCTAGCTGTGTTTTGTGTTATTAGTTATTTCAATAATATCAGTGATGTGCATTTTGCTTTCATTCTCTTCTTGTTATTTAACAGCTATTATGCTTAACTATGTGGCTAATGCCCTGTGTAATACCATATATGAATGCCATTCTGCTTAACTATGTGGAATTAATGCCCCTCTATTACCATCTATAAATGCCATTATGCTTAACTATGTGGCTTAATGCCTCTGTATTACCATCCATAAATGCCATTATGCTTAACTATGAGGCTTAATACCCCTGTATTACCATCCATTAAGAGAACAAGTCTCAGATTCTTAAGTAAATCAGATTTATTACATTCCTTGTTTTAAAGTGTATAAATTTTAAGTTTGATAGTAGATACAATGTTAAAGATGATTTCCATAAGTGTAAGTGCATTGATTTTAAACTTTGAATCCAAGTCCATATTGACAAAGCAAAATCCAAAACCCTGTCGAAGATAAGGATTTAAGTACATTATCTTATGGTAATAATTGGTTACTCAACTTTACTAAAGTCATTAGAATTCATCTACACAGGACTTTGAACTCAATCAAAACAAAAGAATAACCTGGATCTACAACTAATATTACATCATATGTAAGTACTAATAAAAACTATGTTGCATTTGTAAAATAGGAAATTATTTTATAGGCTCTTCAACATTGATAATTAGAAAGTGAAACAACATATAGATCTAGAATATTAATATCACCAAATTTTGAGAAAGCAAAAACAATAATTAGATTAAAACAGTATTAATTCTATCCATATAGTAGTGCCACCCAGTGTAGGCCATAATAATTAACAGATGCTAGAAGGTTTGTGAATCAAAATTACTATCTAGTGCTTACTTATTTATCATTCTCAGACTATTCTCAGACTAATTATGATGGATGAGTAAGCAACTATAGGGATTTTGATGCATAAACCTTCTAGCAACCATTGACTACTATGATTTGCACTGGGTAACACTACTATGTAGAGAAACTTGCTAATGTTTTAACAACTTGCGTAAGCATAAGAAATGGTGATGAATGTGATTATCATGGTGATGCTAAAAAATATTAATAGCATCTAAAATATCTGATGCTATCACACTAAAACTTATTACTGTAGTTTTATGGAATAAAATGAAAAATAAAATAATAATAGTAAAAGATTACTCTAGACATTTAAGTTTTATTGTTAATATTATTTATTTGAGTTATTATATGAACAACAAATTAAAAAAAATCAACCAATAAAGTGAAAAATGGAAACAAGTAAAACTTTCTTGATCATATTATTAGTACTTATGGAAACACAATTAATGCAATTAATCATAAAAACGTATTAAGAAGCCAGATAATTGACAAAGATATGTTTTACCTGTAGTTATTTTTCAGTGTAAGGCTTGGGTATTTTCTAGAAAGATAATTTACATCTTATTACACTTCAAAGTATGAAAGTGATAAATTATGATTAAGAAGGTTAGAAAGCAAAATAAATGGTGCCTTACCAATGACACTGGAGGTAGTTAAAGAGTAAAATGGAGATGAGCTAGACCAGGTGACTAAATAAAATACCAACATATTGATATCTGAAGTTTAAAATGATGTGTTAAGCACATCTAAAAAAATCTAAAAAACACTACATGGGTAATGAATAAAATAAAAAGATTTCAGGAGGTATGTGAAAAGATAATCTAGGGTCTGAAACCAGTTTATATTGGAGAAGCTTTAATTTTAATTTTAAATTTAATTTCATAAATTTACTTTATTGAGAAAGTATAAAGAAAAATATTGTTTGGAAAATAGATTCACACATACATGGAAATATATATGAGTATATTCATAATATTTACATTTTAAAAGTACATTTAAATACACACACACACACATATATATATATATATAGAAATTATAACTCGGACTATATGTAATTGAAATGAAAATAATGATATTATTGAGTTATTAATGTAAAATAGTAATTCTATAAAATTTATTCTATACATATCTAATAGATTGAATTGGGTCATGTGATATATGACTCTATTTTTTATTTTTTATTGAATTCATTCTTTCATTTAAAATTATGTAGATAAACTAAACATAAATACCAACAAGGGCTTAAGGTTAGGTGGTATCACTCTGTCTTTTAGTAGTTTATTTACATTACATAACTCATTAGAAGGTACAGTTACTTCATTTTCAGTTACACACATATATATTTATATATGTCTCAGTGAAAAGATTACTCATTTTATCTCCAAGATACCCAAAAAAATATCTTTGAATCAATGCATGTTTTATGTGGTTACATAACATAGCTATTCACCATAAAATAAAAGCATAATAGCATGTCAGTATCATGACTTGCAGATGAAGTGTGAAGTGTATTTCTTGTCTTCAAAAATCATCTTTTCTTGGCATTACACTTGGAAATGTTCTTATAACTCATGGTTATCCTTTCATTTGCATTTTGAATTATTTCAAACATTTCAGCAGAAGTTTTGCAAAGTTTAAAACAAAATTTAATTGTAACCTTTTATTTTATGGAGGATTACAATATGAATCACATAATTGTATTGCAAATTGCATTTTATGTTCTATCTTGTGATTCAGTCATGCTAATTTCTTAAACTTTTAATGAGGAAAAATGAAACAACACAACTATATAGTGCATGCATTGATTCACAGATGGCATTTCAGATAGCCTGAAAAGAGAATCACTTATCAATTATCTTTTTACTGGGACATACTGTGTGAAAATACATAAATATATAGTATTTTAATCTAAAGGGCACACATATTCGAAGAACAAATGGAGTGGAATTTATTATAAATAAAAATGGAAGAATAATATTGTGGAGATTGATGGTGTATTAGGCAGAGTCTCAGAATTAGGTATTCAAGTCATTGGAAGATATTAATAGCTGTTAATTAGGATTATGCTCCCAAAAGATCGTACTGCGATGAAGTAGAGGATTCTTATATGAATATACAAAATGTTTTCTATCAGAACAAATAATATTTAAAATTATTACAGCAGACTTTAATGCTAGAATTTGTAAATGATTGAAAGGTGAAAGTCTGTGAATAAATCATAGAAATGAGAGAAAGCACACTTGTGGAGGTCATGGATAAAGAAAAATGTACATTATAAGTTCTTTTTTTGATACTAAATAGAAATGGACATGAAAGCATCCAAATGAAAGTACAGCTGAATTGAATAATATTTGAATTAACAGAAAATACTTATCTTAAGATTGTAATGTTCTTAATATAGCCAGTACAGAAAGTCATCATCAATTGGGGCTATGCAATATTAAAGTAACAAAATTACTAAGAAAGATATATTAGCATTTGAAATTACACATCATCAGAAAAAGTCCGATAAATTTAAATTAGAAGTTATGTTTTAAATACAAATTTTAAAGATGTTCAGATTTGATTGACACCAATAAGAAGATAACTGATAGACTCTATTAAAAATTGCAAGGAAGATGGCTAGTAATAAAAGAAAACATTGTACAGTAAAACTATTGAGAAAAAAGAATTTGTAACAAACAGAAATATAAAACATTTTAAAATTAGAAAGAGTTTTGTAAAATAATGTAACTAAGAGTTAATAATGAATAATGATACAAGAAAATATAATTGCCAATAGACAAAGAAATAAAAAAACAGAGCATAAAAGTCTCAAAAGTATAAACAACATCACAGTATTGAAAGGAAAAAGTTTTCTACAATATGAAGCAAAAGATGGGATTGTTACTAAAAAAAGAAATGACATGAAATATATAAAAGAATTTATAAAGAATTATATAGTAATAAAGACCAAGAAAACAAGGTATCTCCTACAGTTATTACACTAAATTTTCCACCATTTTAAATGAAGACAATTAAATCTATGAATATGGGAAAACTTTAGCAAATGAAGTAATTACAATTGCTCCTTGAAAGAAACAAGTTTAGATATAGAAAAAGATGTTAGCAAAGTTATATACCAAATATCTAAATGATAAAGATGTATTAGATGTTTAGAAAAATACAATAATATTACTGATATTTAAGAAAGGTGATAAAAATATTAGAAATTATAATCCACAAATCCTCTATCAGTTTTATCCAAATTTTTTATCAAGATAATTACAACTTGTCTACAGTGATCCTTGGATTTTAATTAACCAAAAGAACAAGCTGAATTTAAAAGTGGTTATAGCACAGTAGATTATATCCAAGAATTAAGAGAAGTTATAGAAAGAATCAATGAATATGAATTACCATTATGATTTGGATTTGTAAAATATGAAAGTGCATTTGATTTTATATGCTTTTCTATGATGACTAAAAACATTGGTTGATTCATTAAAATATAGATAAAGGATATTGTTGTATTTTTGAAGATTATTTATCAAAGTATAATAGCAATGATTATATTATATGGTGATAATAAGATGATTAAGAAAGGTTTAAATCAAGATGATTCTGTATCTACAAAATGTTTTACAGCAGATTTACAAGAAGTCTTTTGCGAATTTAAATGGGAAACTAAGGAACAAAAGCAAATGGAGATTATTTAAGTCATCTAGATTTTTTTAGGTGGTTTATTTTTGTAAATAATGCTTCAGAAATGTCAGAAATGTTGTAAACGTTATGAGATGAAAGTAAAAAAAATAGGACTTAAGATAAATGCTAAAGAGTCTAAAATAATATTCAATCGTCGATAATCGTGAATAGAGATTAACAGCCATATATACCTTGATCAGTTTATTAATATAGCAGGAACATAATGGATGAAATTAATTATAGAATTAAAATGAAGTTCTTTTGCTTGAAATAAGTTAATATTAAAAGGAAATATACCTATGTATTTAAAATAATAGGTTTTTGATAAGTGTGTTTTACCAATTCTCACTTATTGATTTGAATGTTGGATACTTGACAAGAAAGCAATATAGAGATATCAGACCATTTAACAAAATATGAATAGATTATGTTAGAATAAAAAAAAAAGTAATTGAAAATAAATTTATTGATGAGAAAATTAACAGTTATCATATCATTGAAATAATTAAGAATGAAATGGAGCTGGACTGAACATATGGATAGAAGAGACGATAAAAGATGGACAACTGAAGTTTAAAACGGGATTGCAAAAGATTGCAAAAGACCTAGAAAGAGACCCCATGTGAGATGGATGGATGAAATAAAAAATATTGTTGGTGTGTTACGGAGAAGAGAATCTAAGCATGAGTAATTGGATTAAACTTGGAAGGATTTTCATCTTGCAATGAATCAATGGTAATTGAAAATGATAATGATAAGATAAGCAGTCAATTGTAAAATGAATAATTGAAAATCTTTCTTATAAAACTGTAATTAATTAAACTTACATAGATCTTGAATCTATAAAATCCAATTGAGAGCTTTTCTGATATCATTACATCATTATCAAACAAAAGATTTTAAAAATTTCGTAATTATAGATTTATATGGAAGGTTTTCAGTTACGCTTTTATAACTGTCTGTTATCTTTCATATATATGTGTATACATTATTTAATTATAATTTACGTTGAACCAAATTAACATTATTTCATTTTCTCTTTTTATATATTTCAGTGATGATATTAAATTTTTTTTTAAATTAATAGAAAAATTGGATGATTATCATTACTGTATTACCATAGAATTTCATAATAAACAACTTCAGACTTTTTTATTAAAATAAAATTAAAAGAAAAAAATATATAAAAAATTGAAATGAGAAAATATTTCAGCATAAAACGAGTTGGAGCGTTTATTTCGTAGTCAGCATCCGGTAGTCGGATTGAATAGAAAATATTTAGAAAGCTCTTTGTGAATAACAGATCCTGCAATTTCTGAACTGAATTTTTTGTTGTTTTAAAATCTAAAGAATTAATTAAATTTTTGTGTAATTAAACCAACGTCATATTATAAATTTCATCTTTTTAACACATTCATGGAAGGTTAACAGAGTTTTTTAAAAGAATAATAGTTTCACGTCCTGACAAAACATGAGCGCACTTTTATATATTTCTTTGGGGTTAAGACCTGTAGAGGTCCCTACTATCGCATTTTTACGCGCACATTCTTGAAGTTACAGCCTTGGTAAATATTATTTACTAATTTTTTCAAACGGGGGTTAAAATAAATAATCGAATGACTTTTTTACTCATGAGTTCATAAGAAGTTTGAGCGCCGGTAACGCCAGAATTAGAATCGATTCGAAGACATTACGGCCCACAGACATACCATCGCTGCATTAAATCATGAAGGAAAAAGTGGGATTAAATAAATTTGGGGGGGGGGGGCAAAACAACACTAATCACGAAAGTATAACATATATGCACCAAATAAGAATTACTAAGAATGTACACATATATATATGTTTTAGTAGCATCTGTGTGCTATGTCTATGAATTGAGTTTGAATTTGTGCCGAATACATTTTTTCACCAGGATAAGATTTATTTTAATGCATCCATCCAAACTATCATCTAATATTGGTGGTAAATAAATATCCGCCTCTTTAATAGAAAATAAAAGCTGGATAATAATGCGTTCAAATCTTGACTACTCAGCAATTGCTCCTCTATGAATTATGCGTTAAAGTGTCTTTGTACTTCAGTAATCTTACTTATTTTAGTTTTTTACGAATATATACATACATTAAATGAATGATTTTATTAAATAAAGCAAGTAAAAAAATAGAAAGAATATTGGCAAAGTTATGTACCAAATGTTTAAAAAATAATAATGTACAAGGTGATTTGAAAAATGCACTAATAACTGATATTTAAAAAAAAGATGATTATAAAAGATGTTAGAAATCATTTCTATGCCAAATCTTTACCAAGATAATCATAACTAATCTATAGCAAAATTCGGACATCAACCAATTAAATGCGGTAAAGAAGATGCATTTTAAAATGTTTTTAGCTCAGTAGATCACATCCATTTATAGAAAGAAGTTATGGAAAAAACCAATGAGGCGATATTCCTGTTTGGATTTGTAGATCATATAAAGACATTTGATTCTATAAGCAATTCCACAATAGAATAAAGCTTTGGATCATCAAAATTTAATATCGGGGATTAAATTACATAGCTATATTAACAAGATTAATATTGAAACAAAGAGAAGTACAGGGTCATACCAAATCTCCAAAAAATTTTACATTAGACTTACAAAATGTATTTTGTGCATTAAATGAGGGAATAAAAATTCATGTAGATTAATTCAGTTATCTACATTTTGAAAATAACATTTCCAGTTTCAAAAAATGTTCCAAAAGTTATCAGGTGAAAGTGCAAAAATAGGCTAATATTAAATGTTAAAAAGACTAAAAATTTCAATACATCTCTCAGAAGAAGAAAACAATGATTAATAATCACAAAATAAAAGAAATTAACATCTATAAACACCTTGGTCCATACTGAGAGGTAATGGATGAAATTAATCAATGAAACTTGAAATGCTTTCAATTGAAATAACTTAAAATATCACAATTCCCTATACACAAGCTGTTATAATAGAGGCAAAACTCTCCACACAATAGTGCTAGCCAGTCCAAGCCAGAGTAATCAATGGATGTGAATAAGTTTATGCATACAATCTTTATCTAGTGCATACTCATCCAATATCCATAGACTAATTTCTAGCTTGTGGTTTTCATCAGTGAGGAGTCTTGGATCTGAGAGCATTGAACTTAGATAATGTATAGATATTGAACTGAGTTCAGATCTATGTGATTATACAGGTAAATGATCTTTGTTTGAAAATATTGTTTTCATTTTGGCCTCATAGCTTTAGTTAACTAACTGGAAGGTTGCATTAGATTCTAAGAGTTAAGTGCTGCTTTCTCAAATCCAAGGTTTCTCACTAATGAAAGCTGCAAGGTAGAAACTACGCTGGGATATTGAATGAGCAGGCACTAGATAGAGATTTATGCAAAAACCTTCTGTTATTCATTGATATCTCTGGCTTGCATTGGGTGGTATTACTGTATGGAGAGTTTACCTCTGGTAAAAGAAAATATGCTTGTGTGTTTAAAAATGTCAGCTTTTAGTAAACATGATTTTTTTCACTTCTTACTTATATATTTTGGACTTGTATATTTAATAAAAGATCAAGAAGAAAAATTCAGACCATTCAACAAAATATATGGAGATGAACATTCTGTTGTTATTAATAGTCAAATGTTTATATGGACGAATCCTTGAATATATGATCCGCACACAGATGGGATCATTTATGTATGTGTTTTCATAAATATTTATTTCAAGATGCTTATTTTAATGACACATCACTTCACTGATTACACGAATGTATCCTATATATATATATACTTTTTTCTCATATATCTATATATATATTTGAAGATGATTATTCCTTATTAATGACTGACAAATGTTCGCATGGATGATAAGATATACATATAATTATACATAGATTTAAATTAAAATTGAATATTTTATTATTGATCGACAAAATTTTAAATGGACGCATCTTATATAGATCCTCACATCTAAATATATATATAATTAAAGTTGAATAATTGTCTAATGGCAGACAAATGTTTACATGGTCGCACACAATATATTTGTTTACACCACACACACACACACATATATATATAGTAAATGTGTTTATTTTGTCGATATATTTACAGGGATACATCCTGCGGACATATCTTTATACATACATATATATATATATCCACCAGAATAAAACTATAAAAATTTAAAAAATGCCTATATAAAATTGAAGATTAATATCCTTTGCTATAGCCAGCTTACGGCATATTTCGCCATCTACTCAAGATGGCGGAATATTAATCTTCAATTTTATATAGGCATTAAAAAAATTGTAATTTTATTCTAGTGGATTTTTTTAATATTATATTTATGCTATTTGATACTACACACATATATGTAAGAAGATAATCATTTTGTTAACGATAGACAAATGTTTGTACGGGTGTAGTCGATATAAATGTGCACACACACACATTTATAGACTGAAGAAAATTATTTTGTTAATGATAAACAAATGTTTATAGAGAAGCATACGATATATATATATATATGCACACATATATATATACGTATGTGAATACAGGATGTCTTAATTTGTTAATGACAGACAGATATTTGCATTGAAGCTTTGTTTATATATATACTTACAAACGTATTATATTGAAGATGGCCATTATATTATATTAATAATAAACAAATATTTACACTGGATGCATGCCATATATATATATATATATTGTAACCTCTGTCTTCTTCACTTTATTAGATTTATAAATGCCCAGGCGCCAATTCTATACAAGATAGAATAAAATTTATAACTGTAAATTGCTTTTAAACTTATTTAAACGATTTTATACTGTAATTATTCTATGGCTTAGCTCAGTTGAGGTTATAGGATATGGTATTCATATAGGATGCAAATAAGAGTAATAGAACATTTATGGATAACAATTTTGTAACACTAATTTAATCATATGCCACACATTTATTCAATTACAAAACTATTGCAAAATTATCAATTATCACATTTATTATAAGATAGACAATGATGAAGACCGGGTACCTTTATATCCACATCACCATCCATTCTAAGCAAAGTAAAATATGATATTGTCACTGTAATATTGGGATCTATCAACTGCAGACAAATTAAATAAATTTGACTTATACTGGCAAATCTAGATATTCTATAACTATGTTATGTTAACCATATGTGTATGTGTGGAAATGGAGAATCGAACATATAATAAAAACAATTCATATAGGATATTAATTCAATAAAATATTTATTGAAAATAAAGACAAAATAACAAAACAAAAAAAATATATTATCCTATACATCTTGCTATTAACTCTACCACTTCCCTTCTTTTTTAGATAAAGTACACTTCTCTCTAACATCTCATATATACTGAAAGAAATGAATTGTTAAAAAAAATGAAATTAATATGATATTAATATGATATGTTATAAAGATTTTAATATTCATTTGCAAACACTAACTTTAATAATAGTTTTTCTTTTTTACTATTCCTTATTACCTACATTTTCGAATACGTGTGCCTGTAAAATGTTATAAATATAACGCATTTATCAATCATACTATTTATAATTTATTTACAAAATAATTGAAATAAAACAAAAGTATAATTTTGGAAACAATAATAATAATATTTATAACTACACACACATTCGAATATAAAACTTATGTATAGAATGATTTTTAAACCATGTAAGACAATATATTGTCTTACAATAATAATAACCAGTTACATTAGCTTTTAAAAAAAAAAAAATTACTTATCGATATGTAATCATTAGATGATGAATTGTTATTAACTTGAAAGTCATTATTTGAAATGTCAACGATATATATATATACGATGTATACGCTGCTTCTGTTAATAATAAATGAATCACAAACAAAAAGTTAATCCTGATGGTTAAAAAAAATAACTTGATATAACTGCGAAAGTTTCCAATATTGAAAATCTTGTAATAAACACTATAAATACATTAGCATGCACTGGAATTATTTTATTAATCACGCAAAATAAAATCTCCAATTAGGTGAAACAATTATAGTAAAGTTTTATGGTTTTATCCTTTTATTTTTAAATTTGATATAATTTTTTATTCCCATTGTTAACAATTTCTCCATGTCAGTATGCAGTTACTATAGACGATTACTAACTGGCATTCAACGATGCATTTTATTATTTGTTTTACGTAGATACATGAATAACAAATTCTTTATTTATAATTCTTTTACTAAGAAAACAAATTATATTGGATAAATTCTTTTTTTAATTTTACTTTATGTAATATTAAGAATAGGCCTTTAAAAATTGAAAATGTATAAAGCATTTTGCAATAGTATTGAATATGTTTTCTCACAATTATTTTCATTTCTAATATTTTCCATAATTCAATTATTATCAATTTACAACAAAATGTTAAATGACTTATAATGGATATTCTTACGTGGTATTCAGGCATTTTAATAGTGAACTCCAATTGTTGCCAGGAAAGTTAGAGCTGAAACCTTGCAAGGTTTATTTTTTCATGTTCATCTTTTTTCTTCCTTATGTAGTCTGTTCAAAACTTTTTTTTGTCAACACACACTCACGCCCTCTTTTTATATTATTATTAATCACTTGGCAACACTCCAAAACTAGCTTGCTTTATAAATTGACAACAATAGACTATTACAATATAAATAAAATTATCAAATATGAAATATTAATTTACAAATATTATCCAATAACACAAATAATCTTTACGATTCCAAATGTATTATTAGAAACAATACATAACCAGAAAATAAAAAAAATATAAATAAGAAAATCATTTTAATCGATTATATATGAGTATATCTGTTTTGTTTAGCATATAAATTTTATTATTACAACCTAGACATTATAAGTAATTATATAAAAAAAAATGGACAAAGTATGAAATGATGTAAATGAACATACATCCACATATACAAGCTAAATCTTGGATTGGAGTAGACAATAATCTAGAACACCAATGAACAACACCTGCTATAACCTTCCTATTAACTCTACTCTTATACCAACATTCCCTGATGTTTTCCTGTCTTCCTCTTCACTACTAAATATATAACTTTAAATTCTATCAATTGGTACATCCAACTAAAGTTTAATTTTTTAAAATCTAATTCTAAATAGCAAATCTCATCTCAATTCATTTTTCTCAGATAACTATTTTTAGCCATTGTTAACACAACTGTGAACTTCCCACATTTCTTCCTGGTGCCAACCTGAAAGGTCACAATATATATATATGTTTTCACACACATACATATGTATATTGAAGGTAATTACTTTGTTAATGACTGCTAAATGTGTGTGTATATGCATGTATATAAAAAAATACGTTTAACTAGTAATAAAAATAAATGTAAAACTAACGGATTGCTAATTGTCTATTGTAAATAATTAAATGATATATTAACGCTAAACTATAGAGTAATTTATCAAGAAGGATTAGATAATGTAAACAAAGCCATTCCTTAAAATAGACAATGTTAAAGGTGTGACATTATCTAATCAGGGATCGTATAAGAACTAAAGAGATGACCACCACATGGACAGCGGATGGCCAATGAAGAGAGGCTACTCCAAAATCAAGGTGTGACAAATAATGGATCTAATATTGAATGGAGAGAGGACACTTGCTAAGTGAAGCTCTTGAAAGGTAGATGTGCCATTTCCTCGGGTGCTCCAGTCAGCTCCTTTCTTCACTTAGCCTTGTGGAGAGGTTTACCTCCAGACGTGCCAAAGTAAACCTAGGGAACTGTAACAGGCCATATCGATCTCTTTATTATTTTGCTATGCCTTCGGGCCCCTTATTTATATATAATAATAGCGTGTGTATAATAGTCATACTTTGTATATATTAATAGTGATTAGCTCATATATAATCCAGTAAATAAATCTTCGTTCTTTAAACCTGCTTGCCGGCCTGCCTCATTAATAATTATATATTGTGTTATTGATATTTGCAATCCAGTGAGCAATAGAGTGCTGCTGGACACTGAATTGGCACAGTTACAGTTGATTACAAACCTCAATGGTCTAATTCTCAGTAATAACAATCATAGCCGAATACGTTGGTGTCGAATTATTTGATTTACTACTAAGAATTTTTTTTATATATTTTTGATAAATTGACTAAGTATCGTAATGCAGCCAGCAATATCCGAATTTGACATCAGAGGCAAGTGAGTGGCCCTGTATGCCCAAAAAATTGAAAAAACTGTTAATTATTAACAGAGTAAAGGCCGATAAAAGCAAAACAGCTACCTTATCGTGTTCGCTGGAAAAGAAGTAATCCAGATTGCAAATAGGCTCTGTGAACCGAAAACCCCAGAAGAATTAACATTTGAACAGGTCAAAGATCGTTTGACTGACTATTTTAATCCTCGTGAGTCTAGACACATTGCCAGACTCCACTTTAGAAATTGCCGCCAAGGCAAGAATGAGCGGACACAAGAGTATGATACTGTCCTGCGGGAACTCACAAAAAACTGCATCTATGATTCATACCTGGAGGAAGCCCTCCTCGAACAATTTTTATGTGGAATGAGCAGTGACAGTTTGAGACAGCAGTTATTGGCAGATATGGATATTAACTATAAAGTAGCTATCAAATGTGGTATAGCTCACAAACTTGTGTTGCAGCAATCAAAGGAATTTGCGGCCATGAAAATAGCGAACAATGATCCTTATGAAGTCCACAAAGTCGACAAACCAAATAGAAGGGTGCCTGATCGAAGTGGAACAATAGACATTAAGAAAAGTTGAATTAAGTGCTTTTGCTGTGGAAAACTAGGTCACATGGTACGTGACTGTTTTTATAAAGACCAGTGCTGTAAACACTGCAATAAATTCAGCCACTGGGAAAAAATGTGCAGAAATAAAAAATTCGATAATTATACAAAGAATAACAGCCAAGAGAGCATTACGAGAAAACATAAACAAGAGGAATTTTTGGCAATTAATAATGTGTCTTCGGACCAATCACAGAAATTTGAAATAACTGTCAAAATTTACGGAAAACCCCTATCGATGGAAATTGACAGCGGTAGTGGGGTGTTTCTACTTTCCATTAAAGATTGGAAAACCATTGTGGCAGATATGAGACAGCCACCTAGACTTATGCATACGAATCTGAAAGCTTGAGACGTCAACGGTAACGCTATAAAAATTTAAAGGAGTAATTCAGGCTCCAATTACTTCAAACAATGTGAAAAAAATAGTTACATTGTCGTTATATATAGTAACGCCCCTATAAATCCTCTTATTGGCCATGATTGGTTTCAGCAACTGGGAATAAAAATTGCTTGGGTCAAAAATAGTGACATTGAAAAAAACATCAGACAGCATTTGCCTAAACTTTTCGATGGAGAACCGGGAATGATAAAAACAAAACCAGTTTCATTAGAGTTATTGCCCGAAGCAGTGCCTATAATTTGTAGACCGCGAAAGATTCCTTACGCACAGAAAGTAAAAATAGCAGAGGAAATAAAGCAATTGGTTAAAGATGGCATGCTTGAAGCAACAGAAGAAGCCAAGTGGGCTACCCCACTGGTTGTAATAACTAAGCCAAATGGACAAATACGTTTGCGCGGTGGCGATTACCATGTATCAGTCAATAAAGCACTAAACAAACACGCATACCCCGTTCCTAACTTAAGAGAAATCATAGCGTCGCTCCAAAAGTCTAAATATTTTTCAAAATTAGACCTCAACTCGGCCTTCCACCAAATCCCAGTGATCAAAAAAGCTGCGAACATTCTAACACTTACTACACACATAGGTTTATTTAGATGCAAACGTCTACCATTCGCAATAGCTTCAGCACCAAGTATATTCCAAGCAAAAGTGGAGACTCTTCTAAACGGACTCGAAGGCGTCATCCCCTACTTTGACGATATATTGATCACTGCTAATTCAGAAAATGAATTGAGCACTCATATCTCAAAAGTTTGCCAAAGACTGGAGGAAGTTGGAGCAAAATTAAATGCGAAAAAATGTATTTGGAAGGCTACTGAAATAAAATTCCTGGGTCACATATTGTCAAACTCAGGAATAAGCCCCTCATATATATATATGTTTTCACACACATAAATATGTATATTGAAGGTAATTATTTTGTTAATGACCCAAACAAATGTTTACATGGACGCATTCTATATAAATATGGTGATTATTTTATTAACGACAAACAAACGTTTACGCGGTCACACCAATTATACGTTCGCGCATGCTTAAATAAAAATATTTTGCAATTAACTATTTTATTAACACAAACGTTTACCCAGGGGCATATGATATATATATATTCACACACATACATTATAAAGCTACTTATTTTGTTAATGACTGATAAATGTTTATACGGACGCACTCTTTATATATATATATTCAGACATACATATGTATGCCTTGGAAAGTAATTATTTTGCTAACGGCAGTTTAATGTTAATCCGAAATATAGGTTTACATGATAATGATTATTTTGTTTTTTGTCAATCAAAATAAGTAGGTTCTTTGATTAAGATATAAATTAGTTTATTACTTTGGTACTTAGTTCTTTATGAAAATAAGTTCATTTTTATTAATGTATAAGAGACGCTAAATCTAAACGATTTCTGGTTTTCTTATCAAATTTTTGTTATTAAATTGGTGATTTTTTATTTTTTATTCAATTTCTAACATCGCAAATATCTTCTTTGAAATGTATTTCACATTAATTACAAACAGAACTAAAGAATTTGTTTACAATAAGGTAACAGATATATTTTATCTCTCTTCAAATGAATTTCACTCGCTGAATCGTTTATTTTATTTTCCTTTTCCCTAGTGATATTGAAAACCTTATGAAAAGAAACTATTTTTTTGAAATACTTTTTCTTTCCAATTTTTTTTTTTTTTTAAATTTTGCTGACAATATGCTATTTATTTAGTTCGATCTTCGGGCTTTAACTACTATTAAAACGACGTTAGAGTTGAAATTATATTTACAAAATGTTTTCTAAAGTATAAATAGTTTTGAACTGTAACATTTAAAAATTTTATTAGCATTAATTGAAAGAAATATGACAGGATTTGATAAAGATGAAAAAGAAATATGAATTTCATGTTTATTATATATGTGTATATAGAATGTTTATAAACTAATTGTAGCTTTATAATGTAGTTAATAAAAAAGAAAACAGCATATGGCTTTAATGCTCGGAACTTCGTAAGTTAGAGCCTCAGAATTGATCTGAGGACCCCCCCCCCATCCCGGATCGAGCTTTCTACCAATTACACCAATCTGTTCAGGGCATGTAATTATTATCTTTCAATATAACTGAAACAGAAACAAGGGCTACTTCCGATTAGTTATGTATAAATTAATTATCAATTATGCCAATTCAAATTAAACACGTAATTACTATCTTTAATATAAAAAATATTTTTCACGTATAAATCGTGATAAACAGATTACAACAGCATGTTTATCAGTACAAAAAGTCTAAAAGTGATTTACACGTTAATTCTGTTTTGTCGAGTCACGAAAATAGTTGTGGAGATGAGTTTTATCCTCAAAATATTACTACTGTGTGCAATGAATCAAATGATAAAAAGAGAAAGTTGAAAGAGGCTTGGTTTATTGCGCAGTCTAAAAACAATATCAATCAGCATAACACTAGTATTCCACTGAGCATGCGCTGGAATATTAACCGTGTAGTTCCAATATGTCGCCATGATTCTGATATATTGTACCAAAAGTGCTTGGCAAATTGTTCGTTGTGATTACTATTTTTTGAATTTTGGCTGCTCTGTTTATCACGATTTATAATACATGAAGAATAATTTTCATTATCTGACAGAGTTTTTTGGTATTATTTATTTATCTTTAATATAAGTGAAACTGAAACAACTGCTACTCCGATGTTGTTATTTATAAATTAATTACCAAAGTCAATAAAATATGAAAAGAATGCACTTATATCATCCATTCTTTTAGCTTTGTTGGTATTTAAACTTAATTTGTTGACAATCGTTATAAATCAACAAACAAGCAAAGCTAAAAAAACTACATGGCATCACCGTTCCATTTTTAAACAGGTTATTAACATTTGATACTTAATTTATACATAGCTCATCGGAAGTAACCCTAACATCAGTTTCAATTATATATCCTTCAGCTATCATTAATTATAGTTATATTTAATATAGTAAATGAACTTATCTCCTAGGTGTTAGATTTTATTAACACATTTTTAACTGAACTATATGATATCGCATCCACCCACCCCCCCAGCCCTCAAATTTCAAACCACCTTCTCTCATTCTACATGTATTTTGTGAACAACGTTAGCTCTTCAGATTGACTAGTGATATCAAAGTCTTGAACATCCAAGCCCACCTATACTACCCTCATATCATTATAGTTAATCATTAAAGGGCTTATTGATTGGTATTGTGTCTTGCCATTGTATTTTTAAAATTTTACAGGATATCCTTAAATACAATTTTTTAAAGCCATATTGCATTGATAGAATGATTATTTTGTATACTAATTATAAATGCGATAACCAACAATATTCATATAAATACGTAATGCTTTTTTAAATGTCCGTTAATGACGAATTGTTTTAAAATTAATGACAAAAAAATAAACAATAAGACTAATGAACTGAAGGCATACTATGTTGTAAAATAAAGATTAGAGTATTTATTCTGTTAGTGTTTTTATACTTTATATAATGCTGAAACAGGTTCAAATACATTATATATATATGCAATTACGCAAAGCATAAATGCGCACAAGTTGTGGCTTTGTAAAATAATTAGATTTAGATTAACAGTTCACTGAAAACTTTTTTGAATTTATATTGTGGGTTTAATTCTTAATTCCTCAGGAAATACTCACCTGTCCTTTTCTCTTCAGATATTGACAGCTTTAGCTGAAGAATCAAATCTGAATTCTCAGGCAAATCCCACACCTGAGTCTTGCTAATTTAATGTTAAGAAAATAAGTAGTTTATAAAGCTAACAAACGTGCTCTCTTTTTTTTCTTTTTTTTTTTGTTTCTTAGTAAACTTGAGAAAATTACTTGAATCTTTAAAGTCGATATATATATAGTAAATGTATATATAATATTTACAAGCACACCCATGGACACATAAATAATATTGTTGATTTGCTGTTTCATGTAATAGACACAATTATATAGGATAATGTCCAGAAGAAATTAACCAAGTTGTAAGTTTATATCTAGCTTAGAAAATGATTACAATAATCATTATTGTATTTATCTGAGGTGGATGGTGTCAAAGTTGCGAGTGGAGTAAGTTTGACAATGGTAAATAAAAATGTAACATTTAGGTTTTATATATGTTAGCTATCAAGTAATCGTGATCATTTAAAAAGAACCCAGAAAAATATATAGAAACTCCACTCATGCACTTATTTGAACACTATTGATATCTTCATGAATAATTTTTTTATATATTAATGTACCATCCTCTTCTATATTTTTTAAATGTCATGTGACTGGAAAGCCAATTTGAGTTTGAAGAATTAAAAACATTTTTGTTATTCTTTATGAACCAGGATAAGTAAAACTGTAATTTCTATTTATCTTGAATCTTCTATGTGGTTTCATATGTTTGTCCAAATTAATAATCAAACCAGTTTTATTATTTCTAAGAATTTGATATTTAATAAAAAAAGTGATATAGGGATTTCAGACCACCCAATAAAGTATGAAGATATGTTGGAAGTAATAAGAAGAGTTTAAAAATGAAGTATGTGGATGAGAGACCAAACAGACACCACTAACATGAATAAATTAAGAGAATAAAATTGATACAATTGAATATATTGCTAGGAGAGGTAATAGATGAAAAAATTTAAGTCTAAAAATGAATCATACAATATCGTAAAAGACCTAGAAAGAGACTACTTGTGAGATAGATCAATGAAATAAAGATGTATGTTGTTGTGATTGCAGATCAGAGAAACTGGATTAAGCTTAGAAAGATCTTCGATCCTACAGTAGCTTAATAATTGTTCAAAATTATGGTGGTACTTTTATTATGTCAGGAGTACCTACTTCATTCAAGTATATGGGGTTTTAAGACATTTATATTCTAAAACTTCAAACAGATAAAAAAAAAAAGAAAAGAAATATTGATAATTATTTATTTAAGTTCTTGAAGTTGAGGCTTCATTTGTTATATATATATATATATAAGCATTTCTTTCATCAATTTTAAAAATAGCCATTTTTAAAGTTTTAGTTGATAATGAATACATAATTTAACTATGAATTAATCAAATGCATGAAACCATAAGAAACTGTAATAACTTAATTATACATTTATATAATAAAATATAACATTATTCTTTGACCTCTTATATGTAATCACCGGTCTTACACAATGTAACCGAATGCTGTTGAAAAGTTACTTCAGCATCCCCCATACCTATTTTACTAGATTGCTCGGGCAAAACCAAAAGCTGTTGAAAAACATTTCAGTACACCATCTTTACTAGATTGCTCATACAATACACTTACTGAACAATCTAGTAAAATGGGGTGCTGAAATATTTTTCCAATAGTATCTGGTTTAATTGGTCAACCTATTATGCTAAGAGCTAAATTTGAAGCCATTACACATAAAACGTTTTAAAGGACTTGGTATTTTTTTCAGATAACAAGCTTATGAATAACCTACCTCACTATCCAATATTGGTTAGTGAATAGATATCTAACTTTTAGCTATATGGTAAATCGAATAGAAAAAACTGTCTGAACCATTACTACTTCTTTATGAAAGACTGTTAGAAAGTCTTTATTCTGTAATAAGCTTAACTTATTATAAACACACGCAATATTATATATATATATGTTTTAATGGGTTAAAGGAGACGAATAAGTGACGAGGATAAAGAACACCGGCTCCTTACATCCTTAATTAAATAATTTATTATACATAACATACAGACAAAATTTAAATTGTTTATAATGAGTAAAATATCTATAGTAAATTCTAATTCTGATTAAACTACGTTTATTGCTAAATAAAAACCCAGCACATGTCACGACTTGTTAGCGAGATCTGTTATTTTGAGAGAAACTTAACAGTTCAGGCTTCAAATATTATAAACATAGCTATAATTCAATTAAATTTAACATATCTCGACATTAATGTTTATGTATGAACGCGAAATGGTGATAGATTTAGTTAAACTGTTAACAATTATTATGTAATAAAAATTTCTGTTAGAAAAATAAATTGATCACATGACATCTTCCGGTCAATTTTTATTTCATTACATTTATTACATAAATAATAGCAATCAATTGAAAATATTCAGTCTATGACGCACGTAAAATTGCTCGAGCAAAAACATCCTTAATGAAAATATCAACTATCACAAAAAGTATATTATAGCTTTAACAGAATGTAAAAAATATTAAATTTACACATTTATAAATCAAAAATTATTTAACCACATTGAAATGATCTAAGTTCCCTCTAACCATGAAATAAGTAAATAAATTCATCAGCTAACGATACAAAGAATAAAACAACTATTAATTCTTTGTGAAACAATATTTCTGTAATGTAATTTTTACTACACCACTCTGACACACGGTAGGGACTGATTTCTAAGAACTTGTGGAGGGGTATAATCATAAATATATGACCAAAGACGTGAAAAAAATATATGATCCCAAAGATGAACATTTCATGCTGAAACAATACTCATCAGTTGACTCAGATCACAATTTCTTATAACAATATTTATCATTGTTCAGTAGATATATTGTAACCTACCCGGCAGACAACAATAAAACTGATTGCATGCCAAAGATTACAATATCACAAATGATCCAATATCTGACCAGTATTAGAATTTGCTAATGAATTGTAACTTTCCAGCTTCATGCACCACTGTCAATTACATGACAACTTGAAGAATAACAAATATATTAAAAAAATATAAAATGTTTTCATATTTATCTTTATATCTCAGGATTATAATTCTGTTAATCTATCTCAATCCAGGCACAGTTAAGTTAAGCATAATGGTTCTTTTTACAGCTACTTAATGTGCTTGCACACCAGCATACAATAAGACATTATAATTTAGATTATGGTTTGGCCATTTATCTAGCAATGATATTAAGATGATCTATTTTGTGAACAATATAACATCACCAGTCATCTAATTGATATGAGACTCATTATATTTCTGTTAATTAATTGATACATAAACTCCAGTGCTTAAACTGAACAAATTTACATTGTATGATAACAAGAGAAAGTAATGCATTTTATTTATCTGTCATCTCATCATTTAAGTAATCCCATTTCTCAAATATTAAGAATTACAAGATAAATATACCTTATGATTTCAACACTGAAAATATCAAAATCCTAACCTTTCAAACAATACAAATCTTTATTAGACTGTAATGGATAGAAAATAATTGAATTGTGATCAGTGATTTGGGATGAACTATGAATGCAAAAGCAATAACTAGTATACAACAAAATAACATTGATATTTATTTACATTACTATTTACAATTTATTTACAGATTAAATCAACAACAAAAAAATACCAAAAAATAATAGATTTTATAAAATAATACATTGACAAAAATATTATTCCTTGTTTATGGATCCCCAACACTTTTCATCAGATGTTTAGTTGTATTATTAAAATTTATTATATTAATAAATTGTAACAAGTAGCTACACACCCTTGAATCAAGTAAAATAAGTTGATTACATGACTGGTTTCAACAATTTTACCAACACCCTACTCTAACTTAAGTTATATTGAAGGCTATATGGATTGCCAATACTCAATCATCACGTAAGAATATATCTTAGTACCTTCCTTGAGCCATTCACAATCAACAATGATGAACCATGAATGCTTGCACAACAATGACTCACCATCTGATATACCAAAGTAACATTAACACATAGAAATTGAAGTGTCAAATTTGAAATGACAATACCAATATAAGTCTAGGATCACAATCAAATATGACTAAACCAAATATCCAGGTGTCTATCAGCACCTATTTGGATGTAAGAAAATTACTCAATAAAAGGATTAACAACTTTCTTCATCCACTATGTCATCTAAGCATACTCATTAAGATCATGACCCCATTATATGATCTTGTATAAGATATGTCCAACACAATACATAATACTAACAACTCCCAAACAACAATGCTAGCATAGAATAAAAACATAATACATCCAACATAGATTCATTGTTTAAAATGATCATCTCCACCAATCATCGTCATAAATAGATCTGAGTATTTACACATTAAATCTAATAACATCCCACACCAACCTTCATCAATTCATAAATTGATCCAATTCAAATAGCAAAATGTAAGTAATTACACAAGCTTTAGGTTCTGATGATTTAAACTTCAATTACTCTAAACCCTGCATAGATTAACAATGTTGTTAAACCAGTTTGGAATCACAATATAAAATTAATAAATCAAAATATAATACTGTTTACAATATTTTAAATTAAATACCAATAATGAGTTTTGTCATCATGAGATTAAATTTAATACTATGATTATAATATTAATTAATCCTCTTGAAATTTAGTACTGATGAATTTTTAATCGTAAATGAACTTTACCTATTCCTTTAAAGATCTTAGATTAATATTATATTATCATTTTTTAATTCAATCAATCATTATCCAACCTAAAATATAACAGAAAATGTATATATAACTATTACATATATGACATACAAAAAATAATATATATATAAAATAAGCAAATGCACACATCCGGACATAACATCATCTTGTACAGGATATCTAAAGAATTATCAATGCTTAAAATATATTTAGTGTTCACAGTTTGAATACTCATAGTCTCTGGCTATTTATTTCCATATTTTAATTGCATTATACAAATTCCTAGGAAAATGTTAACTATTTAACAGTCTTCACTTCTCCATATAATAATTTATTTAATATAGAAATTCCATTATGTATTTCATATTTCATAATATCTTTTAATATAATATCCCCAGGGTCAAGTAGTCTTGTAGAACAAATTATTTTCCCTTAATTTCTTTATCATCTAACATTGCACCATACTAAATAAAGATTTATGTTAAGATAACATGTTAAGTAACTTCAGGTTAATCATTTGTCTATATTGAACATACAATTCTACAATTCTATTTGCAGATACAATTCTAGAATAAATGATAAATGTTTCTTTTATAATTTATATACCCACATAAATTGTAAATGTGCCATTTATCAGTTAATGAATGACTTCCTTCAAGCAAACCAAAATATCCAAAGCACAATTTATCAATTTTCATGCCAATACTAATTTATGATTAATTATAAGACTTGTCTATATTCCAAATACTTTTTTGCAATTTCGTTAATTAAATAAGAAACCTCCATCCCACTCAACAAGAGGAGCATAAAAATGAATTAGTCTCCCTTACATCCTGAAAGTTACACATAAATTAAAAAAGGATTTGAAAAAATAAATCCAACATAAGCTTTCAAACCATTCTATCACTGAACACTTAATTGACAATTCCAAAGACAAACTGTCGAACAAATGACTTGTGTGATTAAGTTGAAACGTCGGTATATCAATATTTAAATTTTTTAATATGGATGAACCTGCAAAATATGTCTTTTATATATATTAAGTCACTCACTTTAGTAAAGTTGCAATCTTTGGTGTCTAAATAAACTTATTGGACCTTACATAAAGATGAGTATCCACCTTTATTGTAAAAGGTTACCTAGACAATATATTGAGATTGTTGATTGTTATTGATATTGGTATTGTGTAAGTGTTGATTGCTTTTATGTACTTACATTTGTAAACCTATCTGGCCTTGAGCATTATTAGTTTTTTTTTTTTTTCCATATGTCATAGCATCTGCCGGGACGCGAACCCACACCCGTCTGCAACCAACTACTTGCTTGCATGGCGGTTGCGATACCTCTCGGCTAACAACGCAAGACCATTATTAGTTTTATTATCTAAGAAATACATAGTTTCAATAAAATAAGAAAGCTAAAATTGGCTATTTGTTGGTCTACTTTCAAAACAGGTTATATTTGCCTGTTTAATGAGGTTTATTAAAACTTTGAATTAATAATCTGTATCTTTAGATAAGTTGCAATCTTTAGTGTCTATAAAAACATGTTGGGTCATAGATAACAGTGGGTATCCATCTCTATTATAAAAAGAAGGTTGCCATGACAACAGCTGAGATTGTTGATTATTATTGATATTGTTTAAGTGTTGACTGCTTTCATGTCTTTATATATATATATATTTAAGATAATTATAAATAATATTTAAATACAAGTATATTGTCTATACTGAATTTAATGAGAAGGTATTTGAACTCAAACTTTCAAGCTCCCTACAGCTATTCACTCCATCTTATACAGCCAATGCACATGACCACAAACATGTGAAAAAGAAAAATGATCTCTAATATACATATTTCATGTTGAACTAGCATTCACCATTGGTCCAGATCATCAGCTTCCACACACACATATATATAATCAGTGCTCAGTTTATATTAAAATAGAAGATCTTGAAACTTTAATAGATAAACTTGAGTCTTCTCCACCCTTCAATTCTTCAGCCATCAATATCATTGAAAATCTGATGAATAAATTCTCAAAGCTATTGTTGATGCCAGTATTATTGTCATACCCATGTTGACTTTAAGTCACTCTGATGAGTTCTAGTTCAGCTTGAAATATGTATATTGAAGATCATGTATCTTTTTCACAAGATGGAGTGAATCGCTATAGGGAGCTTGACAGTCTGAGTTCAAATCCATTCTAATTATATTAAGTTCAATATAGACAATATATTTATATTTAAATATTACATATTCAGGCTGTATTTTTCCCATCTCTATTTTGTGTATCTAAATGGACATATTAACATCTTATAGGTTAGGGGTCAGAGTGACTTAAAGTCAACATGGGTGGGACAATAATATTGGCATCAACAAGCACTTTAAGTTTTCCACCATCAGATTTTTAATGATATGTATGGCTCCAAGAGTTGAAGGTCAGAGAAGATTGCAACCCATCTACTAAAGTTTGAAGATTTGCTATCTTAATATAAACTGAGCACTGTTTATATATATGTATGGGAGATTATGATCTGGACCAACTGATGAGTGTTAGTTCAGCATGAAATACATATATTGGAAATTATTTATCTTTTTACGTGTAGATAGGTATGTGTATCAGTTGTACAAGATAGAGTAAATAACTGTAGGGAGTTTGCAAGTTTGAGTTTAAATCCGTGATACTTATAATTGTAAATAAGCATCATTTCCATGCATAATACAACTTTCAAACCACAACTCTTATAAATAAAAGCAATTAACTAATAACTATACATTTCAACATATTTATATTGTAACTGATACCTTGCGATGTAATGCATATATTTTATAATGAAAATGCAAATAATTAAAAGGACGTATTGATTAGAAGTTTATAAAAAGTTTGAGTGCGGAAGACTTTATGATCCACATTTGGCACCCTACTACTGCATCAAATCAGAAAGAATATATGTTTTGGGTGATCCTTTTTAACAGACTATGTTTATTTATTAGTCCAGTATGATATCAAATCTCCAGTTAGCATATTATTTAGAAATGTAAAGAATATAACTTGCCTATCCAGACATCTATAGTTAACTTTTCCAGTTACAAAGTTTCTAACTATATTCCAAAAGCATTGTGGTCCTCATCATAATTAAAACTTATGTTTAATGTATTGCATGGTATAATTCCCATGAAAATGTTTTTCAATGACTGATTGAAGCAAAATTTCAAACTCACACATTGTGCAATAATTAGCCAGAAGAAATGCTATACCTTTTTCAAATATGCCCATACTTCTCAGCTGTACGACTACATTTGTTTCATAAGCATACAATCAACCTCAAACAATTGCTTTAAAACTATGTAAAATACTATCAGATCTATGATGCATCTGTAATTAATCACACACTAAAAGCATGGGTCTTGCATTCTGCCCCATGATATTAAACAATGAAAAATACTATGTACTCAAAAGAAATAATAAGTAATGGTTCAACAATACTTATACCCTCTCAAATTCTTATCCAGAAACATAATGAACAAAACTTTGCAATGTATTAGTTACCTCCACTGTGCATTCTCATAATTTGTATTGTTTTTAACATTTTTTAAAAAGCTCTCATTCTTAAAAGAATTATAATTTATTTGCATATATAGCTTAATGGACTGCTATTGTTGTGTCATTTGTGAACTAAACTTTCATATACATGTGTTAATATTTGTATAGAATATGTTTATTAATAAAAAAATCACAAAGCGCATATTATAATTATATTAATATGGTTTGAAATAATTAATTTTGTTCTCTTTTCAATGAGCAATTAAAGAAAAACTATAACTAAACCTATACGAGAACATTTTAATTAAGTCTATCTGATATATACACCATTAAATGTTTAAATTTAATAAAAGAGTAGGCAATTATTTATATATAGATATGTGCATAAATAGGTTTGCAGATACTTATGCACCCATCACAATTACCGATAAATTCATATTTAAATATTAATACGTTATTGCTAGGTTTTGTTTTATTAATATATTATATGCAAAGAGCAGACCAATCAATTTGTTTTCGTATTTCAGCTCCCTCTTTTGGCTTTTTTATGTATTTGTATTTTAAAATGAAAAGTGATACATAAATTTATAAATATAAATTATTTATTTAATTAACAATATTTAATTATATTCTAGTTAATATTTTTTAAAATTATTGTCTTCAATTAGTAATTATTAAATTTAATTACAGGGATTTAAACTCAGGATTTTTCAGTCTAATTGTCCTTCACTCCATTTCAAGCAACTGATATACATGACCACATATATGTAAAAAGAACACATGATCCCCAATATTCGTATTTCATGTAGAACCATCACATCAATTGGGCCAGATCATAATCTAACACACACACACACACATATATATATAATCAGTGTGGGTTCTGCATGAATTTCATATATTAGGGATCATGAATCTTTCGCATGTATGTAGTCATGCATGTATCAGATTCTTGAGATGGAGTGAAGGATGAGTAAGCAGAAAAATACTGAGTTTAAATTCCTCTAATTACATAGATAGGAAATATTCAATATAAGCAAACTACACTCTGTTTTAGAATTATTATTAAAGTCTACTTGAAGGGGGATAGTGATTCTATGAGTCATGATTCTAAGACTAATATTGTCTTAATTTATGTTGGATATTGGGGACATGATCCAATATTAATATGTCAGCAAAGCAAAGATGAATCCTTTTTTGTTGAAATAAACCATAAATCATCAAACACTTTACCAAATCATCATCCTGAATGAATTGCACCTTCTTTCTTTTAGGTGCTGCTTATTTATAACCATCCATTTTAAATTTGTATATTTTCTTAATCAGTTCCCATATGCTACTATGAGAAATGAAATCCACAGCAGGTCTATGAAGTAAATAAATGTAGTTAAGGGAAGTGGACAAACAGATTAATAACATTGGGAGAACAATCAGCTCCAAGATCAGGATGGGTCAATGTATCATTAAGAATGAGGGCAGATTGTGGAAAGGAATCTTATTTGTGATGTTGATCAGTGGGAATATGGTTGGAGTACATTGGCCATTTTTCTACCTTATTTTTTATTTTTCTATTTTTCAGACACCCAGCACCTTAAAAACCCCAAACCATTGGCAATATACATATAGTTATATGAGAACTGGAATGGAGTTAGGGAATCAGAAAATCTATTCAGTCTATAAATACAGATGTATAAATTTGTCTGAGAAAATAGGATAAGATCAATTTGTATTGGAAAGGGTGAATATTATTTTTCAGCAAGGTAATTGTTACTTCATAAAAACTATCTTTCATAGAAATTGTCTGCTTTGCCAAATGGTTTGAAATAAAGGTGGGCATCCAACAGCAATGTACATAGACACGAAAAAAATATAGCATTTAAAGGGTGTTTTGGTTGCCATTATCATGTATACATTTTTGATTTTAAAAAAGTTTAGAATTCTAGTCTCCAATTGCTTCTGAGATTATCTTCCAACATATCTCCAAAATTTATGGCAATAGCTTTGAAATATTATTTTTTTTCTTTTTTTCTACAGTACAGGCTTTTTCGTACCTGCACTTCTGTATGTAATATATAGGAAGTTTGAACTCAGACTTTCACACAACCCTCAAACATCCGTGCTATCTCATATTGCTGATCCACATGTAGAAAATATAATTAATCACCAATAACCGTATTTCGTGCTGAATCAGCACTCGTCAGTTGGTCCAGATTATCATATCCACACATATATACAATCAAAGCTCGGCACTGATAAATGATTTCATAACTTATTCCTTTTAATAATTAGGAATTCATACTTGTAAGAGAACTATGAGACGACTGTTATACTTTGGTCCTCAAAATATTTCTTGATTGCCAATACTATGCACCCATTTTCTATTTTAAAAATCCAGCATTCTAAACTAAGATTGTATCTTTGATTATCCTACACAGTACAGCTAGAATTTATATTAAATATCTTTGTTATATGATTTAATAACTTGCTAGTTTTAATAATCAGAAATTTGTCAAAATATGTTGAATTATGGGAAGATTGTTTTCCATTTACTGTAGAGCTGAAGATAAACTTATATCAGAATAAATTACGATTAATGAATGATAAGTAGTGTATTTATATATATATTATAATAAAAAAAATGGTGACGTTTAAAGATTTTTTTTAATTAAAATTTCTCACATTTTGTTACTGTGTAAAGATGACATTTAAACTAAAAATTTGAAAGTCTAACATCAAATTTATTTGAAGTTCCAATAAATTATAATAGCATCTCTGTAATGTCGACAAGGTTAATTATAATATAATTAAAATTTTAAAACCGTTTGCATTGTTAATGTGTTCTTACCAGTGTTTGTTGTATGCTTTGACCGACTTTACATTATTTTAATTTAAATCTAAATTAATTTCATTATAAAAGTAACACAATATTTGGTTATTTAGAATTTAATTTCATATAATCAATACACCTTAAAATTTAAAATTTTGATGTTAAAAGTTAATATTAAGGAAGAAAAGATGATGCTAAGACAATTGCAGTTACCATCCTCATCATTAAGGATTTTTCAAAAACTAATATGGGCAACCTACCTATAAATAACTCTTAAAAGAAACTCATCCCAAATATTTTTTATTTAAAACAAAAGCAGAAATTTGCATAGTAGGAAATGGTGATTATGTGATATTCTTTATTTCTATAAAAAAAATTGATTTTTTTTTTTTAAATGAAAATTTGAAACAAATTCTTGAAGAAGAAAGGCCATTATAAATATGGCTTCTGCATTTTTGTTCATAGCTTTTCTAATAGGTATAAATAATCTATTTTCAATTTCCATTTAGTCAAAAATATAATAACACATGAATAAGTCAAATAATTTTATACTTTTGGGAAATATATATATATTTTAGCATGTGTGTGTGTGTGCAGCGCAACTGTTCACAAAAGCTATTAATATAAAATAGATAACTAAAAATAAAAATAAAGAGGCCTTCTTCATCTCATGAGACAAGGATGCCATAAATAGGAAGGACATGTGCTATGCTTTATCAAAGAAATGGAATTAGCATATTTGCATATCATTAAACATAGTAGCAAGCTATGATTATGAAGGCAAGATCCTTTGAAAGCGCTCAGCTCATTTGTTTTTAGTTTTCTATTTTATATTAATAGCTTTTGGGAACAGTTGCACCACACACACACATGTGCTAAAATAACACATGAAACATAAATCAAGCATTGGTGGCCTAGCAGTTAGCATAGCTGCCTTCCAAGCAGCTGGCCTGGGTTCACTTCCCGGTCAATGCTTTGACATATATATAAAAAAATAATCTTGAAGAAAAAGCTAAGGTTTATCAATTGGGACTGCATTAGATATAGAAACAAAAGTTTTTCAAACTGTAACTTTTATAAAATAAAAATCATTGTTTTTTAAACACTTCTATTTAACTTAGAAATTCTATTTGTTTGTTTGAAGTCTTGTAACCAATTTTAACATACTTCTATCAAATGGATTTCCTTCAAATTTTATACACAATGTAAATATTGAGAACAGAGCAGTATTTTAAGATTGTCTACTCAATTACCCATCACATTAATGTCAATGAACTGAATTCCAAAATGTATGATATTAGTCTTATAAATTACCAGTGATGTACACCAAATGGCAGTATATATTTAAAAAATAAACTAAAATTAAATATTTACTAAAAATATTTACAATTAATTAAAGCAAAGGAAAGATGAAATCTTATTTTTTTTGATTGTTTAAAACAATTTTAAAAAATAAACAAAAAAATCATGTAAATTATTTTTAATACATATGATTTCAAAAATAAGCAAAAAAATCATGTAAATTATTTTTAATACATATGATTTCAAAAATTAGAAATGAGGTGGTATTGTTTACATTCTTAATATTTAAATTTAAATGTAATAGTAGCAAATAGGTCTGTTGCAAAGAATACCCATAACTAAAAAGTAAAAACAATAATAAATATAAAAAATATTGGTACTTATGTATTTTCTATCCAATCAGTTTTTGTCAGCCATTTTGTTTTAAGTTATAAAAATAATTATACAGTTTCATGGGCCTACACCTGACAATAAAAAATATTTGTTTATTTTGTTTTAATTATAATATTTCCACTTAACTCTAATTCTAACTATAATTCTAAACCTATCCTTAACCCCTAAACCTAACAGCTACTCCTAACTGTAATCCTTTTAGGAAAATTTTTCTTTTTTAAAATAATATTAATAATAAAAAGTGTAAATATTATAATTAAAACAAAATAAAAACAAGAATAAACAAATATTTTTTCTTTTATTGTCAGTTGTAGATTAGTGAAACTGTATAATTATTTTTATAAATTAAAACAAAATAGCTGACAAAATGATCAAATTAATTAATTGATGGATTTCAATCCCTACCATTTTTATTTTCTCCTATCAATGCCACTTGATTGATGAATTGGCACTGACATAGAAATGTGATTATCATTTGCTTGGAAATCTGATTTGTGAGTTATTATAAAAACACATTCAGGCTTATTTGTTCTGTGAATAAATTTGCATTCCCAGCATTACATAATTAATAGATGCATTTATTTAAGAGCTTATTAAAATTATTAGACCTGCGTATAAAATTTATCAGTGAATACTGCTATATATAGAAAAGCATGAGCTCATCTGATGTTCAATGTTCTACTAGCACCACCTATATTACAAAGTGGTAAACCTCCATTAATATCTTAAGAAGTTAGAAATTTGTAACGATGTGAAATTCAGTCATGAAACTGAACATCAAGTCTATATGATTGTTTAACTAAAGACCTTAAAAATCATTAAAACAATATATAAATAACTCCTTTTGGTCATATCTTGGAGCATTTGCTGGGAAAAAAAAATGTATGTTTTGCAATCTTTTTGATTTTTCTAAATTGTACTGAATCTGTGTTAAACATTTATCTTTCACTGGAAGTAACCCATTTAACAAAATCTTTGAAAATGCCTTTACTGCAATGAATAATAATACTATTTTATGATAATTACTGAAATCTTGTCTATTCCCTTTATTTTTAAAAATAAAAACAGACGAAATTTTCTTAGGGTTTAATATAACAACTTCATAAGACCATATAATTGCAAAAAATTTATAATAACTTTAACGTTAAACTTATTACCACTCTATTTTAAAACAATCTCAGGCCATCTCATCAGGATCTGAAATTTTTTCATTTTTAAGATTACAAATAGTTGGTTAAATATCACCAAACTAAATATCTCTGTCCAAATCTAAATGATTAGATATAATGTATATATCAAAAGTCATCTCAACTCATATATCATTATTTAAAAGATAATCAAATATTTCTTCTATTTATATAAAAGTATTATTGCCACCATATATGAGAATACTGTCAATGGATTTGATAGAATTATAAGATCTTTTTTTCAGGTCTATACGTTATTTTTGATGCAGGAACAAATGATCTAACATTTAGCAAATATACGTATCTCAATTGAAGTTTTAATCAACCAATAACGTTAAGCCTTCTCGGGTAATGAATATTTCTTTTAAATGTCTGTATTTGCTATAAAAATCCACTATGAATGTATTTTTCTGCTAAGCAGAAAATGCTAATTTTTTAAATTTAAATCACTGATAACAAGATTTTTATCAGAAAAACATCCACGAATCTTCTTTTTAATGAATTCAAAAATAATTTATTATCTGAATAACTCTTTCCTTTAAAAGAAATATGCCTAAATGAGTAATTTTAGTGTTTATTAGCTGTTGAAATTTAGATTAGGAAATAAATATTTCTAAAGAATGGAAAAGTTTTTTTTGTGAATAGAATTGGAATAAGGTCTATATTTTAATGCAATTTTCACAAGAGCATCATGGGAGAAGGTTGAATCTACTTTGCTTTAAATAGATATGTAATTGATGTCATTTTTGTATTTGTAGCATTCAATATAGCAATAGAATAAAATTTCCTTTAAAAAAAACAGGCATAAGAAATTGCCATAAGTAAGTATTTAATAATAAATAATGGTAGAGAAATAATTTTTAATATCATTATCCCAAGAAATCTTAGCTATTAAAACAATTTTAATATAGAAGTAAAAGGCTACATTATTTAAGATTGGATCTTTCTTCCTTGAACTGGAGCAAATTATGATATATCATTGTTTCATCACATATTTGCTTATATAACTTAAATTCATTATAATACATGTATAATATTTGTATATAATTTGTTATCAATAAAGTTTTCAATCATTTTACTTTATTTAACCATATTGATTATTACGAATTTTAAAGTGCATTGAATAAAGGTTAAAGCCTGTTTAAAGTATTTACATATGCTTTCTGTGCACTCAGTAAATTAATTACTACTCTTCAATAGTTTATAGAATTTTCAATATTAAGATCATAATATTAACTCATTGTAAATCTCAGGATTTCACATAAGTTAATTTGTAAAGGAAATAGTGGACTTAAACAGTGGAGAAAACAACTACTTCATGCTTCAAAATCAAGATGCTTCAGATTCGCCTATGTAAGTGGACATTTAGGTTAAAGATAAGATGGCCACTCTTATCTTTATAAAAGTCACTATATTAATTTTCAATATGATTTTCAAGACCCTGCTACTCAAGCAGAGAAGTAAATATGATTAATACTTACATATTAATCATACCCTCGGTCTGATCGAGATTTATTAAAAATATTAAAATAACGGTCACTTTTCCAGACCGGACGTAACTTTCTGTGGCTGCATGAAACATGCTGTATCTCATGGGAATTATATATAATAGGTTTAAACCCTAGGGTGCCATTCAATACTGAAATTGGATCATAAGAGATGAAATAAACATGCTTCAAGTACTTAATCCATGACTAGCTATAAAAAAACATGAGATCGGCATCACAGCATATTTAAATAAAATTGTCTATTTACTCATAATTAAATTAAGAAAGATACTTAAACAACACCAATAATTTACAGCACATTTATTAAATAATATAGCATAAATAATAAAGGATATTTAAAACACAAAACAAAATGTGAATACTTCTGAATGATCTCTAAAGTTTTATTTAAGATAAAATTTAAATGTTCAATACTAGTATTAAGAATTCAAAAGTTTTATTAATGATGTCATTGAATATATTTACTTCGAATTTTGTACAGTATCTGGGTTTTTTCATATGGGTGATCACCCCTGTTTTCTGATTAGGTCAGATTCATGGTATGCATATATTTTAGTATTGTGATGCTTCTTCTTGGTTCTGCATCCTATGGCATGGGCTGTTTCTATTGGTTTAGCATGGCAGATTCAAACATCGGCAAAAAGGCAAGTCAGAGTAATATATCACTGCATCGTGCTAATGGCACACAGGAGATGATCGGAGGAAAAATGAACAACTACCCAGTTTTTGGATTTATCCATGCATTTCTCTTTTAACTCAACCGTAAAAAGATGGTTTCATCATGCTGGACTTCTGACCTTGGTTAACTCTCTGGTCAAGTACTGTCTTCTTCCTAAACAATCTGAATCATCTGAGCACTCTAAATAGTCTGAATCACTTAAGTATAATAATAATAATAATAGGGGATTTCAGTTTTTTATACACTCTGACCCAACCCCTGCTCAAGTTTTCACCCATGCTCGCAATCCATTTGATCTTTATTTTTTTAATTAGTACATTTTTTATTATTCCATTTTAATTACATCAAAATTAGGTTTTTATTATTTATTTAATCAGTCGGGAATCTTGATCTCCAGAACCTGACGAATCTGGAACAAATTGTTTCAATTAATTATAACTTTTAATTAAAAAGTGCTTTTAACCAAAAGTACTTTTGAAAGAGTTACATGTTAAAATAAAAATACATAAAGAAAAAAAAGATAATTTATAATTAATAATTTTAACTTATTATCCAATATTAGTACTTTTTATTTAACTTTTTTTTCTTCTTCAAACTATTATATATTGACATATAATTGTAATTCTTCATTTTATCTTAAAAAAAATCATGTAACGCATATATATGCATGCACTTACACAATACACATCGTTACAATATATATATATATATAATATTTTTAATGGAAGTTTTTAGATGGAAATATTTAATATGTGGAAATATCCATTTATAATTACTTAATTAAAAAGCATTTTGCCTAGAACAGTAGCTAATGAAAGCCAAGTGACCCATGCTAAGAATTAAACTTAAACTATCAGGTCGATTGCATTCAAAAGGGGGATCTTTTCGAATGCAATTAGCATGACAGTTTTACTTTAACTTTTGGTTTGGTATAGTTGACTTTCATTAGCTACTGTTCTAGGTAAAGTGCTTTCTACTAAGTAATTATAAATGGATATTTCCACACATTAAATATTTATATATATTATTAATTTTAACATATGCTATAGAGGCATATTTTCCTATAACTAAATCCAACACTGCTCCCATTTTAGAGATTTGTAGTGCTATAATATCAAAAATCAAATTTGTTGTTTTAAATGCTCATGTAGCTATTTTTAGCTAAAAAATTAAATGTAGAAAAAAATATAGCAAGCACGTAAATTAATAGAGTCATAGAGATCATGAAGATAAAGTCATAAACAGATGTCTAAAAATAATTTTATTGCCTAACTTACAACTTGGTGGATTAATACTGTAGTTAGAGAAGAGAATCGAGAGTAAAAGATTTTAAAATCAATTTTCAGTTGAGAAAATGAAAACATCTCAGTTTGATCAGTTTTATGAGAATGTTGGATTTAAATGTCTGAACAACTAGCTATGGATTAGTATTCAAGTTTAACAGACATCACTAAAAATTATATTTGTGCATACATTTATATATGTTAAAATTTCTGTTCGTGCATATTTTAAGCAAATAAAAAACAAAATCAGTTTTGAAACACTGATTTTGTTATTTATATGTGTATAAAATGAAACATTTAGAATTAATGTTTCAAAAACATTAGTATTCTTTTACGACTACTTAAAGAAACTAATTCATTCTTTCATAAAAGAAAAAAAA
Organism: Epiperipatus broadwayi; assembly: GCA_028023455.1. Taxonomy (NCBI): domain Eukaryota; kingdom Metazoa; phylum Onychophora; class Udeonychophora; order Euonychophora; family Peripatidae; genus Epiperipatus; species Epiperipatus broadwayi. The sequence continues at coordinate 2,607,629 of JAQFVV010006364.1, read as the reverse complement.
GGAACTAGAAAGGTTAATCTTTTAATGGAAGTTAGAAAGAAAGCAATTTTGGCTAATCTTGATACTGATTTGTTGACTTTAAGAAGATAGGTTGCTAATGATTCTAATATGCCAAGTGAAGTAGCAGTTATAAAATCAATTACTTTCTCTTCGAAGGTAGCAAAATATACAATATGTATGATTGTTGCAAAATGTCAATAATTATTACAAAACTATTACAACATATTTTTTATTCTAGATCATCAGGCATCTTCATTCACTGATATCCCAAAGTTTAGGTAAAAAATTGAAACACTATTTAAATAATATGTAGCAGTGTGTGTAGTATATTATTGTATGGTTGTGAAACATGGACAATGAGTTAAAAAACAAAAACAGACTGGAAGCCTTTGGGATGTAATGATGGGGGAGGATGAGAAAAATTAATTGAATGAGTAAAATGAGAAATAAAAAAGTTTTGAAAAGAGGAAATTAAAATAAAATACTGATTGAGGAAGTTAGAGTTAAAAAGAGAATTTGAATTGGGCATAAATTAAAAAAGAAAAATAGTTTAACAAAATATGTTTTAAGGGAATGGTGAATGGAAACAAGGAGAATGAATAGAAACAATTGACTTTCCTACACGACATAAAAAATGAGAAAAGATACATGGAATTAAAGATTTGGGCAATGAAGAGAATGGAGTGAAAAAACATATGAACTTGCTATATGATTGTTGTATAGATCTGTCCATAGAATAGAATATTATTACTGAATTTCTGGGTGCCAAAGTTTGAGTGTCTTTGTCACACTTGTTTAATTTTTAATAAAAAATAAGTATGTATTCATTTATTAACCAATATAATAAAGTCATATTGTTTAATGAATAAATACTTACTTATTTTTTGTTAAAGTCTGCTTTTGTTTTAAATAACTTAATATTAAAAGGAAATATGCCTATATGTTTGAAAAAAAAAAGGTTTTAAATAAATGTGTGTGACCAGTTCTTACTTAGAGATCTGAGACTACAGAAGAGCACTAGATACTTTAGATCACTCAATGAATAAGAGAGAGATGCATGTTAGGGATGAGAAGAAAAGATTGTAAATAAAGTACATGGATGGGAGATCAAACATGTGTTAGAATTAAGGAATTAAATGACTGAAATTGGGCTGAAAGTATTGCTAGAAATAGATGATTATAAAAAACCTAGAAAGAGACCAAATGTGCAATGAATGGATCAAATAAAGAAGCATGTTGGGATGATGTGGAGGTTGAAAATGATGATGATGATATAATTAGTTGAGTTTATCTAGAAACAAAAGATCTGAAGATAAAATTTTAACTTAGATTAAAATCTGAAAAAATATTGACTGGGGTTTGAATCCAAGTAGATAACAAATTTTTATAAAAAATATTAACAGTATTTAAAAATTTAAAAACAGTGCTTTAGACATTTCAAATTAAATGATCCTACAATATCTATGTCTTTTCAATAGCTAGAATGTCTTGGATTCTAAAAGTACTTTGACTTATGGAAGCTGAGTCATCCTGCATCATGCATGTGATTGCCTTCACTAATTAATAATTTTATGACAGTTATCTTAGTTATGATTTAATGCATATATCATACATGTAATTGCCTTCATTAATTAATAAATTTTATAGCAGTTATCAGATTACATTAGTATGATAAAATGCATGTATCATGCATGTACTTTCACTAATTAATAATTTTATGGCGGTTATTAAAATACATTAATATGATATAATGCATGCACCATGCATGTAATTGCCTTTGTTATTTAATAATTTTATAAAAATTAACACATTACATTAATATAATATAATGCAAACTAAACAGAATGAGGTAAAAGATGAATTAATTTTTACCAAAAATTAAACATATCTTATGATAGAATGTGACACATACATAATTTTATAATAATAGAGATACATTTTTTATATATTAAATGTTTTTATTGACTGTGCTGTGTACTAAAAATAAATGTTTCTTCAACCACAATTGGAATTTTTAGATTTAACATGAAATAAAAGCATGAGGGTCCAAAAATTAATTAAGACAACCCCTTGTTATAAAAAATGGGATTGAATTAATTAAATTCTGAATGCTTTTCTTTCAAGCTATATCTAAAAACTGCAATTGTGGGTGAAAAAAAAAATTTTTTTTAGTGCATGGTCAATAAAAAAATATAAAGATTTTTTTTACCTCTATTATTTTTACATTTTTTGAATTGACACAATAAATGAAAATGCAAAACTATAATCAACTTTAAATTGATGAACACTTATAGTTGAAATATATCACTAGATATTTCTGTTATAAATTAAAAGGTATACTCCTTATGTATATATTATATTTAGTATGTGTACATAATAATATATGGGTATATAAGGGATTAAAATGTGAAATATTTTTTTAAGTGAAAAGTGTTTAACATTTTTACTTTGATTGGGATTTTTTTTTTTAAAAAATGCCTACCAAAACTATATAATTTTACTTTAAATCAATTTCACACATAGACAATGTATATATACATCACTAGATATTTTTGCAAAAAGTTAATATTTGTATTTTTATGTATATATCATATTTAGTATGTGTACAAATTATATGTATTGTAGCCATACATTTATCACAGTCACTTTTAAGTAGAGTTTAAAAATAGCTAGTTTTAAAAAAAATTTAAATTTATATTAGTCGATACTATTTTATAGTAATTTTGTGAGTAGAATAAGTTTAAACATGTTACATAGGAAGTTTATAAAGAGATCTAAAGTATTTAAAGTTATTTTAATATAATTTAAATAATAAAAGTAATATCTTGTATGTTATTTGAAAGATATAATTAATTAATGTTTATTATATTTAACTAATATAATAATAAAACAATAATTTAATTATAGTATTAAATATTATATAATATATCTAATATATTATAAATAATTTTATTTGTTTAAGCTATTATTTTAAATAATTAGTAATTAAATTATTCTAGAATGTTCTAAAAGTGTCATATGTCATGAAAGTGTGTGTGTTTGATTTTAAGCTTTCATGTGTTAAACAAGAAAAGTAATTTTTAGTTTTTGTTAGTAAAATTAGACACATTAAAATGTTGCAAATAATATTTTAAAAGTAATAATTGATTTTTTTATTGTGTTGTCTAAATAATATTTTTTTAAATTTTAAAATTAATATTTTAAGTTATTAAAAATACTTTAATTGTTCAAATAAAGATATTTTATATTTTAGAAATGTTAAATAAATTTAATATAATATAAAAATAATGAGTCATAATTTAGAAAATTATTTTGTAGATAAAATAATTTGGTTTATATGTAAATTAGTATTTGGTAAGAATTTAGATTAACCAATGAGATCACTGAATAGGATAGGTATGAATATAGGTGTTCGGTAAGTGTGCAGTAGTAATCTTTCTTGTCTAATCTTGTTTTGTTCTGTCAGTCTAATTAGGTCTTGTTTTAAAGTTTTAATTTTTTATAAAACATTTTTTTCCATTTAAAACTTAAAAGTATAATTGGAAACAATTATTTCAATGTACTCAATGTCTGGGTAAATTAATTATTTCATATCAGTATAATTTCACATCGAAACTTGACAAAAACCATGATAATTTTATGGAAACCAATGGTTGTCATTGAAGTATTGGCCTAATACCTCTCAGAAGCCATGAGAATTTAAGCCATATAATTGAAGAAAACTTAAGGATTCATAAGAACTTTATGTTTAATATGTTTAGTATGTGTAGGTTGAAAGAACATTTATATTTAACAATTTTGTTAAACTCTTATAAATATAAATTATCAAGAAATTCATCTTATAAGTATGTGAAGGATATTTGTTGAAATTTATTTAACGAGCTTTATGTATTTTAAAAGGAGGAAAAGGAAGAAGAAATAATATGAAATTGAATTAGATATGTATGAAGGAAATTTATAAAATGTGAACACACTCTATATTATTGTGAATTCAGATATAAATATACTTTATTACTAGTTTATTTTAAGAGAACAGCTTGAATGGATATTATATATTTTAAATTAGTGTGTAGCAACATTGAGAGAAAATATTTTTTGAACTTTATATTTTTTAAAAAAATTTACCTATTGAAAGAAAGATGAATGAATTTTATGTTTTAAAGACTTTCTTTATTAAAAGTGAGACAAATTGTGATATCATTTTGAAGATTATCATTACATTGTACATAATATTGCCTGAATGATTGATTAGTATGTGCATATTTGAAAAAAGAAAAAAAAATATTGAATTTTTAAGAAATATCTGATGTTAAATTATTGCCATTTAAATACAAGTGTATACATTTGTAGAAAAATAAAAATGAAAGTTGTCTGCTGAAAAGAAAAAAATGATTGATAAATAATCTTATTCTATAAACTGTTTTATAAATGCTTTTTGGATGAAGGAATTTTAATTGTGTTATATTTTTCCATAAAGTCTGAACTAGCATGATAAGAAATATATGTATGTGGAAAAGTTATTACTTAATATAAAAATTATATCAGTGAATGTTATCCTTTCGAAATATTGGTTCTCCTGATAAAAGCTAAGAAAACAGACTTAGTGAAATATTTATTTAGTATGGATGGACAATATTTCATCAAGATTTTCAAAGATTTAACTTTGTGATTTATAGAGTTTTGTTTGGAAATGGTGGAGAGAAAGAAGTTTTGTTTTAACTTTTTCTATTGTCCATAGCAATGGGGAAAGCATGTGACTGAAAAAATGAAAGCAAAGAAGAACTTTAGTAGCTTTGAATTTATTACTTTTCTATCTTTTAGTATTAATATTTATTATTATTATTGTTAACAATATTCAGTTAACATATTTATGAAAAATATGTTTAGTTTAAATATTGAAAAAAAAATTTTTTTAAAAAATAAAAACAAAGATAGGTATCAGAAAATTTAATTGTCTGAAAGGTAAAAATAAAATATCTATAGCTTATTTTATGTTTGGATGATCAGGAAGAGAAGCAGATCACTGTGTTTAATTCCAATAATTGTTGGAATTAAAGGTAAATTATTATGTATTTTAATAATATTTTAATTTATATATTGTTTCATTTATCATATTGCTTGAATATTAAAGCCAGATGAATCATATTTACATGTTTATGAACATATTAATTACTTTATGAATAAAATGTAAAATCAGAAAATGTCTTGTCAGTTATCTAAAGGTATTTAAGTAATTTTTATGAATGTTTGAGTATGCATTGTTTTCATAACGTGATTATGAGTTCCTAATATATTATTATGGATAGTATGTTGATCTCTAAATTATCTAATACTATAATATGTGTGAATGCATGTATGATAAAGATGAATATTTTATTGAAATCACTTATGTATACAATGTTTTGAACTGTCTTGAATTTAATGTTAGATATTTGTTTTGGAGATGTGGTTTGTAGATTATTTTATGTAATGAGGTTAGTATTTTTTGTGATGTTAGGAGAAGTACTCAGAATGTAAAAGATAAAGGATAGTGGTCTGGGAAATTAGTTGCAAAATGAAATCCTGGGTGCTCAGAATATTAAGGAAGAATATTATATGTGAATCATATTGTTGTACATTAAGAATTAAAATACAGGTAACTAAGGTCTGTATAATTAGTACATGAACAGTTGTGTTCTTTCCATAATTCAGTGTAAGCTCAGATAGAAGACATGACCGGAATTTATGGTACATAAGTATGTGACTGTAAGCATTGTAACCATGATATTTCATATTCACATGAATTATTATTGTATTCCTATCCCTCACTATAATCACTATTAATCACCACTAAATATTGCATCATAAATGATAGTTTAAAATATGGTTATTGAAAGTGGTAGACTTTTGTGAATGCAAGAAGATAGAAAAATTCTAACACAAATGATGTTTAATTATTTACTGTTTATAGTAAAAGTGGAAAAGAAATGATTTGATATTCCTAGAAATGTGTGAATGTTAGAGATAATTAAACTCAAATATTAATACTTATTTTGTATGACTGTGAGAAAGAATGATAAAAGCATAATATCTGAATGTTATTATGGTAACAGATTATATATTAATAAATAAAGAATGTCAAGCAATATAATTCTTTAATATAATTTGGGTTTTCTATAAGAAGAATGAATTTATAGAAGGAAAAAGTTATAGGATTATTTTCAAAATGTTTTAAAACTAAGAAGTTTTTATAAAGTGATAATTAAAGTTATTACTATATTTTTCTTTATTTAAATTTTGCATTGAAATGTTAGAATATACCTGAAAGGTAAAGAGAAATAATTTACTGGTATATAAAATAAGTTCCTAATCTTTTTCAATATTATGTTACGTGTTAAGTTTTGGATAACTACTAATTTTAAATGAAATTTTATAGTTGATAGGCATTACTATAATTATAAATATTTTCTAAATAATGCGAAGCATATTATTAGTTAAATAAATTGTATTTATTTATTGTTCTATTATAATAATGACAATGGAATATAGTTGTTGTAATGATAGAAATAATAGTATGGTTACTATAATGTATCATATATTCTATTTTCCACAGTAGATAATCGGAACAAAGCTTATTTAATGTTTGTTTATTTTTATTAAGTTTTCTTATGTAAATATTTTAATTAAATTAATTTTCTTTTATATTGTAAATATTTTAAGTTTTTTTTAAAAATATATTTATATTGTCATAAATATAGTATATTGTTAAATCATAATAAAATTGTTAATGTGTTTTGGAATTCATATTGTCATGAGAGTTTATGTGTCTGAGTGTTTTTTTGAATCTTCGTATCCACACATAATTTTATGAAAATTATTTGGAACATTAGCTTATTGCATGTAATTAATAAAAGTATATTATTATAATTGTTATTACTATAGAAGACCTAATTATTCATGATTATGAAAATTATCCAATTGCAATTTTAAAATATTTAATATAGCAATTATATAATATTTTCTGTGAATGCCACATAAGAAATAAAAGATTATATGATGTTTTATAAGAATTTTATAATTTTATTTACGTTTATGGAAGAGTATTACTAGTCAAATAGATATATGATTTTAAGAATCGTTAAAGTGTTCTAGTTGTTTGTTGTTGTTTTGTGAGTGTAATTCAATATATGTAAAAAATACCCTCATTATATTTAATTACAGGATATTTATTTATTATTATTATTAAGGATGAACCTGAAATGTTAAATAATTATAGAGTTATATGAAGTTATGAATGTTCTTATGCCATTGAGAATATATCTTTTGGGATACATCCTCAATGTTATACCTACAGTGTACTTTACTGAATGTCTCATGTAAAGAGTTTCATCATTTTATTAGTTTTTTCAATTGAACCATATTTTAAGTGTATTAATAAGCTACTGTATTTTAAGTTGTTAGTATAATAGATGATTTGAGCATTTAATTTGAACCCTGATTACTTATTGTTATTATTATTATATTTTAATTTGATTAATTTATTATATTTAATTATTATGAAATATTAATTTTGATAGATATTACATATTGAAAGTTGGAAGTGCATTTTGAGCTAGTTATAATAGTACTTATCTTTAATAATTATTGTTTATATAACTTGATTAATCATCATCATCATCATTACTTATCAATTCACTGCAGGATTGTCTCTCCAAGTTCAATCCATCTTCTCTGATCCTTAGCTTCTATTCTCCACATCACCCCTGCACATTTTTTTATTTCATTCATCAATCTTACAAGTTGTCTCTTTATGGGTCTTTTACAATCTATAACTTGATTATAGATTATTATATTTATCAATAGTTAGCCAGAATTCTTTAGGTTAGATTTGCCTAGATTGTTTTAGCAAGAGTACAATATATATATATAAGAAATCAGTAAGCAATTTTTCAGGTTAAAATTACTAACATTTTATCTTTGTACTTGAAAAAAAATTAAAAAAACAAACAAACTCAACAATATATTTAATATAATTTAATGTTGTTAAATTGATGTTAAAAAATAAACAAACAGATTTTTCAACTTCAATAAAAGCATTTAAAAACATGTTTATTTATAAAATATAATTGTAATTATTAAAAATACCATGAAATAATTAACAATTATCTATTATTGTTCTATTAACTGAAAGACAGTAAAACATTAAATCAATATTAAAATTTACAGAAAGATTAAGTATCCCATATTTCTTAAAATATAATTTAAAGTTCTTATACCACATTTACTTTTTTTTTCATGTGTCAAATAATCGACCGGGAAGTGAACCCACGAACCCGGCATAACTGTTTATAAGGAAGCTGTGCGGACCACTCAAGCACCAACGCTTGACTGATTATGTTTACTTTAATGATATGAATAAAGACATCTGATAAAGGCAATTGGTTTCTAAGATCTATTTCTTGCAGAAGCAGAACCATTCATGCAGCTCAAGTCACAATTTTTTACATATCAGAATATTTGCTTTAACAAATGAATAAATTTCTTCTTTTAGCAGATCAAATAATTCATCAATTTGATCCATTATTTATTCACTGCAAAATGAAGATTTTCGGTTTAATCTAGTTTCTAATAATTCTGACTTTTTTTTCGATATCACAGCAGTAAACTTGCCTATCTTACGCATCTCAATATTATGGTATTTTTTTTAGATTTTTTTACACACTTTATGGATTCAATTTAAATCTTTAATTGATTATGGACTATCAGCTCTGCTAAAAACATGCTTGTCCCAGCTCCATTTTAATTATTTCAATGTTGCAAGTGATATCTGTTTGTTCTCTCAGTAATATGTTTTGTTTCATTCTCTTTTTATTACTTCTAACATGCAATTATTTGTATTTTATTAGTTAGTTTGAAGCCTCTCTTCTGCCAAACACCCAAGTCACAGATCTATAAATAAGAACTGGTAAAATACACAGCATATTTCATTAGCATAAAATAATGCATCCAATTTTAATTATATAATAAATTTTATCCATTATGTTTCTATCTGTATTAATAATCTGATTAAGGTATTTGTAGTTACTAACTTCTTTAATTTCATGATTATGCATTTATTTCCTTGTCCTGAGAAAATCCATTGAATATTACAATACGTTTTTTAGCATTTTATCTTTAAATGTACTTTCTTACTTCAATTTGATAACTCTGGCAATATTTCATAACATTTTGAATAAATATTTGCAAAAACAACCACATTACTTTTAAAATCTAGATTATTTAAATAATCTTCATTTATTCTTATTCATTTAACTTTCTATTTTGCTCCACAAAGTACTTTTTGTAAAGCTGCTATAATTTTTTTGGGGGGAAATATGGATTCACCCTATTGCACACCCTTCTCAATTTTAATCTTCATTGCTATTTGATTTTGATATTTTTTTTTCAAAATATAATTGTCATGAGTCTAAAACTTGATGACCCAATGTTTCTAGAATCAAATGGGTTTCATAAACTACAATTCAAAGTCATAATGACAATTCATATTCATAGATTTTTTCTATAATGTCTTTTAATACATGGATATGATCCACAGTGCTAAAATGAGTGTTTAATCCAACTAGTATTTTATATAGACTTGATGGAACATTGATTTATATGCAATTTTTAATACCTTCTTTATCACCTTTTCTATATATCAATATTATTATTACACAATTTCAATCATTTTATACATCTTTATTATTTAGATATTTGGTATATAGCTTTGACAACAATTTCTCTATTTATATTTCAATCTCTTTTAAAATATATTTGCTAGAAAATTTTTTTGCTCAAAGAAATAATTGTATGTCCCATATGGTTTATTTGAAATACTTGATACTTCAAAATATGTAAAAATTGTTAAAAACACTTTACTTTCTTCATATAATCACCATTTTGTATGGTTATAGAAGCTGTTGAAACAATAACAAAATTTTCATAGAGCAGTGCCACCATGTGCAGGCCTTAATAATCAATGGATGCAAGATTTGTACATAATATGACTATCTAGTGCATACTCACTCACAAAAGCCACAGGCTTGAAACTAGATTTGGGGATGTTGGATGAGTAGGCAGTAAATAGGGATTTTATGCACAAACTTTGCATCCATTGATTACTAAGGCTTGCACTAGGTGGCACTACTATATGGAGAGATTGCTATCTTTTTATTATTATTTATTACTGCATATTTTTCTTATAGAACTTTTCTACACATCACCACTTGCTTTTGTAATACTTCCAGCTTATTATTACTGAGATAATTTTCAGTTTTGAAACTTTTATTCGCTTCTATTTCTTTCTTTATTACATTTTCATATACCATTATTAGCCTTTTTGCACCATTTAACAAGATTCTTTTTTAATGAATCATTTAAAAGAAACTTTATATTGTTTTTTCCCTTCATGCATTGCTTTGTGTGAGTAAAAAATACTGATAAATTGTTCTTTTTTTGTAGTAACTATTTTTTTTTCTCATGTGGCATAGCATCAGCCAGGACATAAACCCGCTAACCCGGGACAACAGCTTGTAAAGCAGCTGTCGCTGACCTCTCGACTACCAATGCTCGATGTAGCAACTATATTTCTTACTATTTTTAATAGAATATCAGTTATTTTCTTGAGAATATTAATCAAGTATTAATCATCTTAAAAGTCTTAATATTTTTAAACAATTTACAAATCTGAATTTGAATTCATTAGAGGAATTTTGAAGGTTAAAAACATCTACTGTTAATATTGTCTCTCTTAATAGTTTTTGTCTCTCTAATGAACATTTCCTGTGTTGAATTTATTAAGAACATTATAGTCTTAAAATACATGATTTTTTTTAGTCAAAATACAAACCAATTCAGCAGTACATGTCTATTTCTACTTACCATTTTTCTCAAAGAAAGAATTCTTAATAGATAGTTTTTCTTTTTCTGTTAATTTCACGAATCTGTGCCTTCTCTCATTTCTGTCTCCATAACCAACTTTACCTATAGCTTTTTCATCTTTCAATCTTTTACAAATTTCAACATTAAATTTTCGAATGGTAATTTTAAAATGTTGCTTTGTTTGATCAAAATTTTTTTGTACATTCATATAAAAATTCTCTACTTCTTTATCACATTGAGAACTTACTTGTTGGTGCTTAATCATGAATAATTTATGTTTGATATCATCCATTAAATTGAACAACTAATCATCCCACTTTGTCTCAAATGCCATAAATCTCCACAATACTTTCTCTTCCGTTTTTTGTTTATAATAAATCGATTCTATTTTAGTCATCGATATTTATGCCTTTGTAGTAAAGTCCTTGTTCATTTTTAAAATTGTCTCTTCACTTTTTCTTTTAACATCATCAAGTCCAATAATGTCCATTTTAATATCAGTCAGTTTGTCTGCAGTATTCCTTCACTTGAAAGTTATTAGTGGATTGTAGATAGTTATATAAAAGTTTGTCATCAAATTCCAGCCTTATCTATAATCTGGTTGATTCTAGAAGCCCCTGTCTTCAACCCTATCCATTACTTTTCCTTTTAGTCTTACAGTATGTTAGAAATAAAGGCCATAATTTATTTATTTTTATCCATATTTGTAAATATCTAACACAAATCATTTGCACAAATTTATTCTGCCTTCAAGAGAACTCAACTGATGCTTCAGCTAAGAACTTTTAAGAAACTGAGAAGAAAGATAATGTTGTTTTTTGATCATAAACTCAAAGGTAAAAGCCAATATACTTCCCACATTGACACATGCATGCTGGTGAAAATGTTCACATTCCATATGTGTAATCATATAATAATTACAACTGCAAGGACAAGAACATACACGTGGACATTACAATATTGCCTTGCTTGGTTCGTTTAAAACCTCCAAGAGGAATGAAAACGTTTCCTTTCAATTGTCTTACTCGTTTGTTTTTAAGATGCAAAGAGGAATCAAATGATTTTCTTTTTCACTTAACAGCAAGCTTCTTTATGTAGCCATTTCAATTTTCCATTTAATATTTTTATCACTCTTCTTTGAGTAAACAACGTTATAAACGTTTGAAAGCGCCAATCCATTTTTAAAGTTCTTTGGTCAACCGTCGCTCTTCATTATGTCTCAAATCTACCTTCATCAAGCAAATTTTATAATATATATGTAAAAATTTAAAGTCTATTGTTGCTTCTTTTTTATTTTCACTTTTTCAATAGTTTGTTTTGACTTTTTGGAACTCAAATTTATTGCTTACTTGTTTAAGATGTCAGAACTCCTAGAGAGCTTTGAGAGCAGTCAATTATTTTCTTTATTTTTATAATCTTTGACAAGTACTGCGCTGTATTTACTTTTGAGCAGATTGAGATATAAATTTAAAAGTTTATGTTTCTTTCATGTCGATTAATTTATCATTTTATTTGATAAATTTTACTTTAATGTACATTTTTTTATATATAAAAAATATAAATATAAAAGACAATATTTTTTCCCTTCACCTCGATGATTATAAATAATGGGCACAAAGAAATTGATATTATCATAACTTAGACATTAGTAGACATAGTTCAGTCCATACGTACATATCATCCGTCACAGTATTGTTTTAATGGCCCACAGTGGAGGAAATTAATCTGTTAGCATTTTTTCACTAAACGTCTAAACAAACTTTCATTTTCCCCGCTGATATCTCAAATACTTTTTTTTTACAAAGGTTTTTTTTTTTGTTGTTATTTTATTACCTAGTTAAAAATATTGTTTGTTATTGTTTCTTTATTTTTTGTTTGTTTCGTATTCTAATTCTATTTTACAATGAATAAAAACTTTAAATAAACATTTACAGTGCCGATATATATATATTAGAATTTACTCAGGCCTTTTCTAATTATTTTTTATTATTTTTAACATATTAGTTTTTATATGACTTATAATCTTAACTTATATCTTTAATCAAATCTTTATTTTAAATAACAGTTACATGAACATGATATAAAAGGGCTTCTTAAACGAGATAAAAAGTTTCTGGGTGTAATCTATTGGTCCAGAAGTTCTATTAGCCGAATTAAATGTTTCTTTCCTCCAAAATTCTTACATAACAATAAATTTATCTACATCTTCTACTTAGTCAATTATTTTTCTGGTCCTGCTTTAATTTTTTACTCTAATCTTATTTTAGTAAAAATTGTTTTGACAATGGATCTAACCTGTCCTCATATTCACCAAATTTGTTATATATATTTCTAAGCAAAAAATAATAACATACGTGCTTAATTTGCTATATTACTTTTAAATTTCTCTCACTCCCTAAATAATTTATCCCATCCTCTTTGAACATCGTATACTCCAACAATAAATGTTCAATATTCTCTCTCTCTCTCTCTCGTCACATAAAATACATATACACACTAAATCCCCTCCCCACCCCCAATTTCATCTCTTTTTTTGCAGTATCTAAAGCTTGTACCTTTGCATCAAACAAAACCTTTTTCTAGTATTATCATACATTTTGTCATATTTTATATAATTTTTACTTTCATATAACTCTAAATTATTTTTTTAAAATCTATCTTTGTTTTCCATAAATCTAATATTTTCCTTCTAACTTTCTCATAGTTTTTTTTCCAGTTCACATAATTATGATTTGTGATACATTGTCTGTTCATTGCCTTTTTGTTATAATAAATAATCTATCTTTTAATTCTGCATATTGTAAAAATTTCTTGTTCAATGAGTTTGTTATCTTCTCCACAATATCTATTTAAACACTACTATATTTATTTATTTACTTTCATTCATATATCAAAATCTTATAAATATTAATTTAGTTCAGATTTTTCTTATTAAAATGAAGTCCATATCTTTTAACTTGTAATAGAGACATTTGTTATCCATAATTCACCCCTCGGTGCATACTAATATTTTTATTACTCATTCATTAAATCAGAGATTATCCAATAATAAATAATAGTTCTGTAATGTAAGAAATATTCATTATTAAATAATCTATGGTTTAATGAATGACTAATAAAAATTATTAATATACTTTCATTACGTAATTTGTAACAAAGTGACGATGTCAAACACATTTAACACATCAATTAAACTGTAGTAATTTGCTATCTCTCTATATATGTATTGAACAGATTGAGGTCTGGGCTAACTGATGAGAGCTGGTTCAGCATAAGATGTGCATCTTAGGTACAGTGAATCTTTTTCACATGTCTATGCCTTGGTCATATGTTTATGATTACATTCCTCCACATAGTAATAAAAGTGGATAGAAACCAGTCCCTACCTTGCATTTAAGTGGTGTAGTGAGAATTACTTTACAGAAATATTATTTATATATACAGTATATTCCATCTAAAAATTTCCAAATTTCTTAATCATTACACAGGCAATGTTTTCAATTCTTAAAGCAGGCACCTCTTTCTAAAGAATTGTATTTAAAACATATATTTTTTCTAAATAATTCTATGTATCCCATAGCCATATTTTTAATCAATTTTACTAATTTTTACTTTTGTCCATAACTCTAATTCCTTATAATTTGTCTATTTCATTTTCTCATTTAATAAAATAGTTAAATACCTATACTACTCCACTTCTTCAGGATAATTATATCCTATTTTTCATATTTAAATTTTATTCTTTTCATTACATATTTCTTCCTGCCTGATCTTGATTTTCTAATAGCAACTCCATATCTTCAATTCTGCTAGCAAACAAAATATTGTATTATTCTCAAAAATATGAGCCAACATATTAGCATTGGGTTCCACAAAATCCTGGGATGTTGCAAATGCTTCTTAGGGTACCACGAGATATAGAAATAAAAGGTAAATAATATTAAATTTTCAGATGAATATAAGTATTTTTCATATAACAAAAGTTATATTACATCAGTTTTCTATGCCGGTTAAGTGCAATAATTCCAGTCATGAAAGAACCATGCTTTGGGAAGATGCTGAGTTCGGAGAATAAATTGTTACTGAAATAAGATTGCCACCACATTGTTGCAACATTTGGGAACATTTTCTTTTAGGCTGTGATAACTCTGAATTGTTTACACTAGATGGTTGGATTAGTATCAAGATGTTTTTCTATGTTATTTTGTAAAGGAAACTATATTAGTTTTTATTTTGTATCTGAACATAACACCATTTAAACTACATGCTTTAAGTTTAATATTACTTTATTTTCTTAATTTAATTTAGCTTAAATTATATTCATTTTCATATCATTAATTAATGAATGAACAGAAACTTAACAACTATAATTATTATGTTTATTACATAACAAATAATTAGAAAGTAAATCAATTAAAAAAATAGATGTTTTGATCAAGGGTATCATGGTATATGAAAAGTAAGAATAAAAGTATAGAATGTCAAAAAGATTGGAAGATTCTGCAGAATATTATACATTCTCTTGATTTCAACTATCAGACATTTAATATGCAAAAAAAAAAAAAAAAAACAATATTTTTTATAGAATAAAATGTGTTAATATAAATATCACACATTTTTTCTTTATACTGATATCACCATTCTTATATATTTGTTTAATAACTGTATCTTATAATTATTTTATAATAAAATATTGCTGACATTTCAGATAAATTGTAACCTTTTTCATGAGGAAAATTCTTTAAAAAAAAATATAAATATAAAACATTAAAACTCTCCATACAGTAGTGCCACCCAGTGCAAGCCAAAGTAATCAATAGATGCCAGAAGGTTTGTGCATAAAATCCCTATAAATTGCCTACTCATACAATATCCCAGACTAATTTTTAGCTTGTGGCTTTTGTCAGTGAGGAGCCTTGGATATGAGAGCACTATAACTAGATGCACAAGCTTTCTGGCATGCATTGATTACTCTAGCTTGCACTGGGTGCCACTACTGTATGGAGAGTTTTGACTGTTTTAATAACAGTAATGAGCAAGCATAAAAATGGTGATCATGTGATGTTTAGTGGTTTAAATATAAAGCATATTTAAATAAATACATGTTCTTATATACACACCACACACATGTATATGAACATTAAAAGCATAAAGATAAACTAGTCAATAAATAATAAAAATTACTCCAAATTCAGAACTCAACCAGACTAGCCAAGAAAAACTCTAAAACACTACTAATGGTTTTCACTGCTACAAGCAGACTTCCCAAGTATAAAAGACTATAAAATAACAACATATTTATACTAAACATTACCCACCATTCCATTTAATTCCAATATACCCTTAATATTTTAGTGGTTTAACTTTTAAATAAATTAATTGCTTCAGAATCATAAATTCTTAATAATAAAACTTCTTTAATTCTTCTTTTTATTACATTTCTCTCAAAGACAACAACCTTAGCTTCATCACAATTAATAGTGTGGCCTGTATCTATTTCATAGACATAGATATACAAAGCAGAACTAAGATATTTATTTTGTAACCTACTTTTATATACCTTTATTCTTTCATTTAAGCTCAAACTATTCTGACCGATATACACTTCTTACAAAAACAAGAGATAATATGTACTACTACAGAAATCAAAAACTTCCTTTGTATTATTTAATAAATTATTCAAAGTAATACCCCTTTCCAAGCAATTTTCTCATTTTCAAACAAATTACAATTTTTACATAAAATTTTATATGAAAACAATTTACATGGCAAAGAAATAAAATCATATTTTTTTTATTCTTTATATCATTACACATATTATTACTATTAAATAAAATATTTTTAACAAATTTATCAGAATAACCAACACTCAAATAATCTTTATAAAATTGACCTTTATGAAACAAAGCTACTCCACTAGAATTATTGTTTATATATATATATATATGATCACTAGATAGAGCTTTACCAATAGCTCCTACCAAGCTTTGTTTACATAAATGCTGAGAGAGATAGAATTCAATATCTCTTTCATTATCTCCAACCTCCAGACTATGGTTTTGAGCAAGTTACGAAATTTATAACTTGTTTTGTTTATCATATATATATATATATATAACTCCATTAATATTTTAACCAGCAGACTGGTTTTCATCAGAAAACCAGTTTGCTGGTGGAAATATTAAAGGGGTTTGTGTGTTTTTATTTTTTTTAGTTAGTTCGTATATTTATTTTTTTCATATATATATACATCAGAGTAGTTTGAACATAAATGGATAGAATAAAGATACGTAAAAGTAGGCTTAGAAATAAATGTTTTAGTTTGCTTTATATATCCATGAAAAAGATATAGGCCACACTATTAGTTTTGATGAAGCTAAGGTTGCCCTCTTTGAGAGAAATGAAATAAAAAGAATTAAAGAATCTTTATTACTAAGATTTTATGATTCTGCAGCAATTAACTTATTTAAAAATTCTTTTAATATTAAGAGTGTATTGGAGAAAAGTGGAATTGTGGTTTAATATTTAGTAAAAATATGTTGTTACTTTGTAGTTCTTTACACTTGACAATTCTGCCTGTAGCAGTGAAATCATTAGTAGTTGTAGAGTTTATTTTTTTTTGCTAGTCTGGTTAAGTTCTGAATTTGGCATAATTTTGATTGGTGCTTGTATTATAGCTAAAGATGCCATTGGATGGCGCCGTTTTCACGCTAAAACTATAAAATATGAACATTCACGGGCTGTTGATTTTAATAATTTTTGTGTGCTTTTTTGTAATGTGAAAATAAAAACAAAACAAAATTGTCTTTTTTAAATATTATTTTTTATTAACGTATACAATTTAAATGATAATAATAAATGTAAAATAAAATCAACAAATTACAATTTGATTCATGTTTTTTATATCGTATACTTTTTAAATTGTGTTACGGCTTTTTTTTTTATCAATTTTCTATCGGATATTTTTTTACTTGTGTTACGACTTTTTTTGTTGTTGTTTAACTAAAAAATAATAATCGTAATAAAAGTAAAAGTTGTTACAGTTAGATTTAGGGTTAGTTTTAGGGTTAGTTTAGGGTTAGTTTTAGGGTTAGGTTTAGGGTTAGTTTTAGGGTTAGGTTTAGGATTAGTTTTAGGGTTAGTGTTATGTTTGTTTGTAATGCTAAAATAAAAGAATTCAAAATCGTAAGTGTACTCGGACAGAAGAAAGAAACTCAAACTTTTTTAAACAACAACAAACACATACAAATGTCTTCTTTACTTATTAAACATGTTTATAATATTTGCTTTTTATTAAATTTACAAAAAAACCTGTATATTTGGACTTTTCTTACTGGATATTTTTTTCGTACCACTCTTTTTTACTTCAAAAATATACAGACAGTAGAATCTTCTTTGTCTCGTGGAATGTTACTAACAGTACATTACTTGACACATTACCTAATTGCAACTCAATAAAAACATAGATATTTAATATTTACCCGAATAAAAGTTCAATACAGTACGTTGTAAAAAGTCTTATAATTATTGTTTTAAAAAATCTGAACATTTCAATAGTTTAAAATAAAAAAAAATCCAATGAAAACAACATTTCAATACAATTCAAATACAAACTCTCTCATTAAGCCGTAATTATTTTATAAACTGTGTGAATTCGGAAAATGTAATTGCTGCTTAGCGACATACATGCTGTACTGCGATGCGACATAGCAGCCTGCATTCTGTAGCACAACGCGGGTTCGAATGTGTCGGCCACGGAAACAGCATTTTTATGTGTTTTAGCATGAAAAACACGCCATAGAACGACATCTTTAGCTATAAGATGAGTATCTTTTGATTATATATATATATAGTCAAACCAAAGATCATCAATATTTCACTATTAAATACTGTGATGGTATGGAAATTAGGGGTAATCATGATCTGTTCAGATTATTCACACCATTAATCCTATGAAACACTATTGTACTCTCTGCACTTGTATTGTTTTCTTATATTCCACCTTTCTTTTTGTGAACTATAATTCTTATTTTCCATAATATCTATATTATTTACATTGGAATTATTACAGGTTCCTTGTGGCCATTTAGTTTCAAAGTTGAAGCCAGAATCTCCTTTTCTTACTCCTTCTTGCATTTGCTGACTCATGGCAAAATAATTTAGCCATTCTTCTACTTTCACAATAATATTTGTCTAAATCACATGTTATTATTAAATTAGAAATACCGCTGTTTAACATCTGATTGGCTGTCTGAGAAACAACAATAGGCGCATGTGAAAGACTAGCAACCTTTCAATTTACTACTTGCACAATAGTTTTTCTATCTGTGCATATAATCATTTGATGTATTTTATATGGCAGGTTGTGTCTGATAATTCATATTATCTGACCATCTGGAAAAGTGCAAGCAACCATGAAAACCTGGTAATGGAAAAACTGAGTATAGGTTTCCTCATTATTTACTTGGTATCTTTTTTATAATACCTGATATTGTATACCATCCTGATGTACTTCTGTCCATATTAAAAAAATTCAAATGTGATACCATATACTCTTTATGTTATGATTATTAAACTTTTATTACAGTTTAATAATTAAAAAAATTAAAATGGCAAAAAAAAAAAAACACTTATAAAATTTAGAGTTTGAAAGTATTATTCATTGTCAACTGTACTAAAGCCCAAATCTTGTTATTGATAATGGACGGTATCCATATGTAATGGCCATTAAACATGCAATTGGTTCTCTCTGCAAGCTTCCAGAAGTGCCATCTACATATCAATGCATGTGTTATATAGTAGCATAGGAACCATATTCTATAAAAATTTTAAGGCAATATTAGTATGTCTGGATCATGAAGTGTGAAATAAAATAAGACAGTATCTTTTATATTTTTTTGTAGATCAATTTCAATTTTTCCCTGCCATTATAAAATTTTCAAAACATTTGACAATAATCCTGAGTTTTATGCCTTTACTGCCCTCATTTCAAACATTGCAATAGTGGTACTGCCCAATTTAAAACAAAATTCAATGTTAGTATATTATTCCATTGTGGGGTAATATATCAAATGTACTATCAAATTTCATAGCCCAAATCTTTAAATGGGTGGCCAATTAGTGCAAATTTACATTGCTTTGTAACCCATGCTTTGATTCAGAAATGGCAGTACCCATAACTTGGAGAGAAAAGCACTTATCAGTAACCTTTTTACTGGGATACGTTGTATATGTAAACATCTGGATAAGTAAAAATTCTTCATTTAGTAACTAAAGTAAATGTTTGCTCATAGTCTTACTAGCCAATCATCAATTAGAAGTCAGTATCAATCTTAACCATATGGTGTGGTAAACTAGAATAGCATTTCACCTGAATTTTATATATAAAAGAAATCATAGCATATACATTTAAAGAAAAACTTATTTTAAAAAAGACTTCCTAGCTCAAATCTTATATAAATAACAAGAAAAATTCTACTTTATGTAATACTTTAAATATTATTTACTTTATCTACCATAAGGCACAAACTATGGAACAATTTACAAATCAATGCAACATTATTAGGTGTTAATATAATTAACTATGAAAAATAAGGAACTCTGAATTATAAAGTTACATTGAAAGCACAAGTTAGACTTAATAATATTAGGCTTTCAAAATCATAGTCCTGTGCATGTGATTTCAGAAATTAACTGCAAGTATTAAATATTAACTTGTAACTGATTTTATACTTAGATTTATAAAATATTAAATAATTACATATTACTGATATTTGAAGTATTTAATCAATCAATCAATAGTGCTCTGTTCTACAGACAGGTGCAGAGAGCAATCATACAGTTAGTTTACCGATTTCTACATCGCATTCTGTTCATTGTGCTGATCGACTTTATATTTATCCAGAAATATCAACCTCCTTTACCATTTCTTCTTGTCTTAGGTTCACCACATCCTCAAAAGCAACTTTCATTAAAGTATTCTTTTTTTTAATATATGTCCAATTTGTGTTTTGACATTAATTTTCTCAATCAATCTTTTTTCCTTTACTCTTTCCAAAACTTTCTCAGTTGTTATTTTATTCACCCAATTAATTTTTTCTATTCTTCGTCATCACCACATTTCAAAGACCTCTAAGCTGTTCCCATTATTTTTACTCACTATCTATGTTTTACTACTATCAATAATACACTACACACAAACACTTAATTAATGTTTTTTCTTACTTCTTCTATATTATTAACCAATAATAAAAAATCTTATAAATTATGAGCTCAAATTTAAGACATTTCAGATTATTCTACAAGAGAAGCAAATTCTTAATTTATTGTGTGAAAATAATTCTTTGCATAATTTCTTATAGAATTGCAATATTGAAAACCTATCTCTCCTGTCTGAGCTTTTTTAAATTAGTGACTTTTCTTGTATACAAATAATTCAACAATAATGTATCTACATTGAAAGTTAAAATGCATGGTTAATTTTTCATATATGTGACTTTCAGCTAGAAATAGTTAGGACTGGTACAATGCTTCCCATGTTATGCACTATACATATGACAATTCTAATGCTAATTCATAGTATAGTAAAAGAAAAATAATTATGACCTGTTACATTATTGTTTTTTATATGCAAATAAATAAGAGGAAAATAAGCTATTACATTATTTAAATGCAAAAACTTTAATCCTTCCAATTAGTCACCTGAAGAACTTCATATGAGAAATTGAGAAATTCAGTTTGCATGTATGACCATCCACTAACAGATTTTACTTTTTTATTACACCTGTTAATTCATATACATTTTTTCTGATATTTTAATTCCAAAGGTATTTAAATATATAAAAATAATTGAAAATATAGCAATTTGAAAAGTTTTGAACTCCACTGAGGTTCCCAGGATTTCATGTACTTTGCAAGATTAGTTTAAGATAATATTTCAAAGATTAAAAAATTAGATGTTTTTTGCAAAGTTTATTAGGGTTCATGATAATTTTTGTACAATAATTATATAATCAATAAAAATTAAGAATATATACTATTACACATTTATTTTGCATGTAAATGTTTTATTTTGAAAAATAAAAGTTTATATTTTCTGTGTAACCTTAACAATGCAAATTACAGGAAAGCCAGTTACAAGCTATTTTTAAATTGAACTCACCAACATTCTGGTAGAATACATTGCAATATTGTAAAAAAATTATTTAAAAAATTTAAGCCCCTGAAACATAATTTGATAGATTTATCAAATATTCATATTTATTCATTTATCAAATATTCATATTTATTTATTGATATTTTTAAGTGCAAACATTAAATAAAAAAGAGTTTGTTCATTTTCTGAAATTAATCTGCTCCTTTATCTCTGAATGACAAAATGGTACTTTATTTTTATTATGATCTTTTTCAATAATTATAAAATTTACATATGGATTTTAGAATTTACTTTGATTTTAAATAAAAATATGTACCAAATGAAGACAAATGTATTATATTTTCCAGAAGGTTTGTGATGATGGTGTTCTAGTTGTATTTTTATATTGGACTATTTCCATGATCTAATATGAGTATTGAATGTCTTTAGGTAAATTTAACTTTATTTAAATATTCCAAATACATTCAACTGTTAGTAATAGCACATCAAACATGTTAGTATATGCACAATGTTTTGAGGGGTATTATTCTATCCTCTTTTTCAGGTGTTGCTGGCCTGATCAGTAACAGTACTAGTATGGGATTTGAACCTGGACACTTAGATTCTTGAGTATTAAATTTTAAAGTAATGCTTTAACCAATTGAGCCATCCTGCCAAAGGCAACAGTATAAATTTCATGTACTTATGTATAAGGTTCCTCCTAATTTCTCCACTTTTTCCTAAGAGCAAAGTTGATTAGTGGTTTCTATATATTATGTATAGTCACACTAGGTTGGCTTATGGGATATTTTGCCATTGTCATGTGAGCAGCTTCTTTAAATTTTTTTCTTTGTATCAACTTTGCTCTTGGGAAAAAGTGAAGAAATCAGGAGGAACTTCATAGATAAGTATATGAAATTATTACTGATTGTTGCCTTTGGCAGGATGACTGAGTTGGTTAGAGTGTTACCTTAAAATTCAATACTCAAGAATCTAAGGGTTCAGGTTCAAATCCCATGCTAGTATTATCACTGCTCAAGCCAGAAACATGAAGAGGGAAGAATAATATCTCTCAACACATTGTGGATATACTAACCTGTTTGATGTGCTATTACTAACAGTTGAATGTATTTGGAATATTTAAATAAAGTTAAATTTTTCTAAAGACATTCAATACTCATATTAGATGATAGATATAGTCCAATATAAAAATACAAATGTATTATATTCTTATATATATATTAATAGTTTATTACTAATATTTAAGTTGAAAGCTTACTACTAGTGAAAACAATGAAATCTATCACAATGAGTCTTTATCATAGACATTTGCAAAGGATCATGGTCATTCCAACATAAAAAAAGAAATAGAAAGCAAAAAAAAAACTATAGATGTGTTTGATGATAACTATATAAACCAATTAATGGCTCATAAAATAATCCACATTTAGAACATGCTATTTCAGTATTCTGCATATCTGATATTTTGGAACATGTTTAACTTTTACAACTTTTTTTCATTTATATCTTCCTAGCAATAGTATCCCACTTCTTTATATTAGTGATTTTTTATGACATAAACATGTCTGCCTGTTCCATAAAATCGATGCACAAAGTTTATTATAAAATATATTTTAGGAAACCTTATTGCTCAGTCTTTTAAGAATCAATCCAACCAAAATCATTTTACAATAACAGATTCTATAAAATCACATCCAGCAACCATTGTTTATTCTTCTTATAATATTCAAAATAATAAATTAAAATATATAACTAACTACATAATGAGATATATGAGAATGTTTAGTTCAATACCTTAGAGTTTTTGGAAAAATTGATGCCTAGGTCAATATAAAACTTAAGTGGATCTTTTGTAGAGAGACATCAAGACTAAGAAGCAACATGGGAGTCAGTTTGGTAGTACTTAATGATTATATTTATAGCTTGAATGTAAAGTAGTGTGATGTGGACATCCTTCATCAAATTAGTATTCTTAAATTATAGTAATTTCTTATATTTATTTCTTTTTAATGAAATGTAAGGATGTAAAATAAATCTTAAGCAGCCATTCTTAGGTATATAAAATTTTCACAGAAGTTTTTACTAGAAGAATGAAAAAAAAAGATGAGACATTATTAACTAGACTAGTCTATTAAGCAAGGATGAAGAATGTATGAGCATACTTTTAATTCTAATATACATTCTATTTTAAAACAATTAAATATCTATTTACTAATGAATTAATGAATGTTGTGCTAAGGTGACTGGAATCTAACTACCCCAAAATATATTAAGCTCAATTAAAACCTGAAAGCAGTTTGAACTTTCATACCACTCTGGATTTGAATCCAAATTACAGGAATTGTGAGTTAATGCTTTATTCCAATACTATGAAGCTTTTAATTATTTATGATGATATGGCTCTAATCATCAATTGCTATACCAAATTTTACTGTAAGAATAAAAAGTAATAACTATGACTCGCTGTGATCAGACCCTCCTTGATTTGTCATCAGCCTATTAAACCATTATCAGTCCACTGCAAGATGAAGATTTCTCCATTTTAATTCAGTTTTTCCAATCAAGAGTTTTTTCTTTATATAGCACGAACAAACTTTCTTATTTCATCCATCCTTCTCACATATGGTTTTTATTCTAAGACTTTTATAATCTCTTGGGATTCAGTTTATAATTTCAACTATCCACTATCATCTGCTCCAGCAACGTGTCCAATGCATTCTATTTTACTTTTAATTCTCCCAACGATATGATTGATAAATGTTTCTTTTCTCACACATACACTTTGTTTCCAATGTCTTCTTGTTAATCTTAATATTCATTTCCCCATACTATGGTGAATGATCTGAAGTCCCCAAATTTCTGCTCCATTAAATTTATGTGTCCAATTTATAAGAAAGAACTGACAAGACTTATTTATTAAGAACCTTTCTTTTTAAACACATAGACATATTTTCTTTTAGTATTAAGTTAATTCTACTACGTTTAATTTTATGTTAGATGATTTTAGTAACCTATTTGCCTCACACTGCTTATAACAAAAATATTATCTTAAGTAC
>JAQFVV010006364.1:2557519-2577519 GCA_028023455.1 Epiperipatus broadwayi | reverse complement strand
TCAGTTATTATATTTCTGGTACTTCCATTTTGTAAACCATGAAGTATTTACTTTATTATCTTGGAAAATCATAGTGTTATTTAAAAACACTATTCATACATAGACTTGGATCCTTTTAGTACTATTTTGACCAGAATAGTTTTATTATTATAGTTTCTCTTTGAGTGCCAGAAATATCAGTACTGGAATCAGGTCAAAAACCTTATACTCCTGCATTGGAGATTCTTTCATTGTATTAAATCATATAGGGAAGTATTAAAAATAATCAAATGTCTTTTAGGGGTTCATATGGAGTTAATTGACTGGATATACAAGAAGTGTAATTGATATAAAAACTGTATGCTCCAAAGTCTGATACTCTATCACTGCACCAAAGCACACAGTGCAAGACCAGTGTTATTACTCAAAAGTTCATAAGAAGTTTAGTGCTGAAATTGATTCAAAAATCTTACCTTCCCAAGTCTAAAAATCTCCCAATATATTAAATAATGCATGACAATAATCAAATGGCCTTCTTAGGAGTTTATAAAGAGTTCAAACAATAAATGTGCCAAAACTGGAATCAATATAAAAACCTCATGACTCAAAATTTTATACTCCAAAATGAGACAAAAATTGCCTTCTTGCTCAAATGTTCATAAGAAATTTGTGTACGAGAACTAGAATTCTAAACCTTATAATCCAGGATCTGATTTGTTACTACTCCACTAGACTATGTAGAGCAAGAATTGCTTTATTGCTAAGAACTTCATAAGAAGTCCCAACACAAAAAGATCAAATGTAAAGACATTACACTCTAGAGTCTGAGATCTGAATCACACAGATCAAGAATAGCTTCATTGCTTACATGTTAATAAGATATTTGAGTGTTAGATATGCTAGCAGCAGAATCAGTCCTAAAATCTTACAGTCCAGAGTTTGACTGTTGGATATGATAGCACCAAAATCACTCCTAAAATCTTACAGTCCAGAGTTTGACTGTTGGATATGCTAGCACCAGAATCAGACCTAAAATCTTACAGTCCAGAGTGTGACTGTTGGATATGATAGCACCAGAATCACTCCTAAAATCTTACAGTCCAGAGTTTGACTGTTGGATATGCTAGCACCAGAATCACTCCTAAAATCTTACAGTCCAGAGTTTGACTGTTGGATATGCTAGCACCAGAATCACTCCTAAAATTTTACAGTCCAGAGTTTGACTGTTGGATATGCTAGCACCAGAATCAGTGTTAAAATCTTACAGTCCAGAGTTTGACTGTTGGATATGCTAGCACCAGAATCACACCTAAAATTTTACAGTCCAGAGTTTGACTGTTGGATATGCTAGCACCAGAATCAGTCCTAAAATCTTACAGTCCAGAGTTTGACTGTTGGATATGCTAGCACCAGAATCAGTCCTAAAATCTTACAGTCCAGAGTGTGACTGTTGGATATGATAGCACCAGAATCAGTCCTAAAATCTTACAGTCCAGAGTGTGACTGTTGGATATGATAGCACCAGAATCACTCCTAAAATCTTACAGTCCAGAGTTTGACTGTTGGATATGCTAGCACCAGAATCACTCCTAAAATCTTACAGTCCAGAGTTTGACTGTTGGATATGCTAGCACCAGAATCACTCCTAAAATCTTACAGTCCAGAGTTTGACTGTTGGATATGCTAGCACCAGAATCACTCCTAAAATCTTACAGTCCAGAGTTTGACTGTTGGATATGCTAGCACCAGAATCACTCCTAAAATCTTACAGTCCAGAGTTTGACTGTTGGATATGCTAGCACCAGAATCAGTCCTAAAATCTTACAGTCCAGAGTTTGACTGTTGGATATGCTAGCACCAGAATCAGTCCTAAAATCTTACAGTCCAGAGTTTGACTGTTGGATATGCTAGCACCAGAATCACTCCTAAAATCTTACAGTCCAGAGTTTGACTGTTGGATATGCTAGCACCAGAATCAGTCCTAAAATCTTACAGTCCAGAGTTTGACTGTTGGATATGCTAGCACCAGAATCACTCCTAAAATCTTACAGTCCAGAGTTTGACTGTTGGATATGCTAGCACCAGAATCACTCCTAAAATCTTACAGTCCAGAGTTTGACTGTTGGATATGCTAGCACCAGAATCAGTCCTAAAATCTTACAGTCCAGAGTGTGACTGTTGGATATGATAGCACCAGAATCACTCCTAAAATCTTACAGTCCAGAGTTTGACTGTTGGATATGCTAGCACCAGAATCACTCCTAAAATCTTACAGTCCAGAGTTTGACTGTTGGATATGCTAGCACCAGAATCACTCCTAAAATCTTACAGTCCAGAGTTTGACTGTTGGATATGCTAGCACCAGAATCACTCCTAAAATCTTACAGTCCAGAGTTTGACTGTTGGATATGCTAGCACCAGAATCACTCCTAAAATCTTACAGTCCAGAGTTTGACTGTTGGATATGCAAGCACCAGAATCACTCCTAAAATCTTACAGTCCAGAGTGTGACTGTTGGATATGCTAGCACCAGAATCAGTCCTAAAATCTTACAGTCCAGAGTGTGACTGTTGGATATGATAGCACCAGAATCACTCCTAAAATCTTACAGTCCAGAATTTGACTGTTGGATATGCTAGCACCAGAATCAGTCCTAAAATCTTACAGTCCAGAGTTTGACTGTTGGATATGCTAGCACCAGAATCACTCCTAAAATCTTACAGTCCAGAGTTTGACTGTTGGATATGCTAGCACCAGAATCACTCCTAAAATCTTACATTCCAGAGTTTGACTGTTTGATATGCTAGCACCAGAATCAATCCTAAAATTTTACAGTCCAAAGTTTGATACTATTACTAACTGTACCAAATCGTGTATGGTAGTACCCCAATAACAAGTGATGTGCCAATAAATTGCATAATGTTATCTTTTATCAGGACCACAGAACTTCATAATGCTTCTTTTAGTTTTATTTTATACTATCAGTCAGACAAGATTTACAATTTTATTTGCTAATGATATATAGTTGTGTTTAATAGCATATTAAAGTATACCATAAATATTTACAAAGAAATCAAGTCATATGTCACATGACCTAATTTGACAAGCTTGTATTACAAATGTTATATATTCTGCAAAGCTTGTTAAGAGCTTATTTGATAGTTCTATATATAACTATAAATATTGATTGCACAACAATTTATTTTAATTTTAAGCCTCACCTGTAGGCTAATCAAAATATAGCATATATGTAGATAAGATCATTTCACATCATTTCCATTTCTGTATTAGCTAGGATATACTTTAAATATATTGGTTCTGTGTTTAAATCAAATTCTAAACATAAAACACTAAAAGCTTGTGGTAGTGAAATATCATTAACGCAATAAAGAAGCATTTGTGCAACATCAAGGCATTTAGTCTAAAACAAATTAATTTAAAACAAATTATGACAATTGAATACACACTTTACCTGCCATGATGGACAAAGATTTGACTGTTAAACTCTTAATTGCATGTTTGCCAGAAAATAATTCACACTGTCAGCCTTTTTTTATTATTTAAGTATAAAATTCAAGTCATGCATTGGTGGCCTAGTGGTTAGCATAGCTGCCTTCCAAGCAGCTGGTCTGGGTTCGCTTCCCAGTCATTGGACCAGGAAGCGAACCTGGGCCAGCTACTTGGATATATGAAGCTGCTCTGACATATGAAAAAATTGTATAAAATTTACATCTTGCAAAGGAAAGTTTTATAATTTATGTATTTATAATTTCTAATACTAATATTGTTCAATTAATGTATTTTAATTGCCCTATAAAATTGAAATTAAAATAAAGAACAAAAAAAGTTATGTACTTTGCATTCATAGTATTTCATTTTTATATTCTACAATTCTGATATTATTAACCTATAATAAATTTGCTTCCTCCAGATGTTCAAACACTGAAGCTGTTTTAATTATGCATAATAATAATTAGAACAAAATATTTTGATATGATTTTTCAAATCGTAAAAGCCACATCACCACGTTTCACAATTGGGGAAAAAGACATTGTGGTTAATAGGTATTTTGATAACTCTGAAATATAAATTCTCTCAGAAATTAAAAAATGTAGCAAAGGTTTGTAAATTATATGCCATGGTTTTAGCCCCATGATAATATTTTCATGCAGGTAATATTTCCATACTATTGGTTTTGAAATATTGGCTTCATTATATTTTTGACTCAAAAAGCTCATCGTTAATAATTTTAGTAATCACAAAGACATTTAGCAGGTGTGTCATAATTTGATTCCCAATGGCTTGAAAATCTTGACCACAATCCTTCTTAATGTCTACTTGTTAGAAAATACTGATTGTCCAACAACAGACGTTTCTGATAAGTGCCCTGTTCCATAATTAAGGAGAACTGTCATTACAATTGAGACATTGATCTTGAAGCAATGATTATTTAAGGAGATTTTATCATGATGCTTTCAGTTAATTGGTTAACCTGTTAGACGATTAAATGTTTTATTTGAAATATAACTATAGAGTGGACATTATGAAGAAAATAATTTTTAAAATTGACTTAGAAGAAATGGAGAAGTTGCATAAATACAATTTTGGCACATTATGCAACCGATGACGTTTTATACTTACTGATTTTCCTTTCGGCACACATCATCGATGATAAGATGACAATGTTGTTATGTCAACCAAGACACTGACATGATTAATCCAATTTTTTGATTTTTTTGACCCACGAGATTTAAAAATCGGAGAGCTTTGGAAAATTTTGTCATTTGTCTGTCTTTTATTACTAGTTCACCACAATGGACGCTATTTGTAAGTAATTTTCATTTTTGTTTTTAATAAATATATATATATTATTTTGTAAATTATTCTGCAATTATAAAAATTACAATTAATTAATTTTATTTTTAATTTCTGAATTATATCATACAGAAATATTTTTTTGTATTGGCAATTATAAAAATTACAGCTATGAGACTAATACAATGTCTGATATAGGTGTACGCTGAACCTTTGGCTCGTCAAAAACATCGGAGGCCACCCCCCACCAATTCCAGTGCTACATGTGGTATTTTATAATTGAGCATAATATAGGGTGGTTTTATAAATTATATATATATTTTTTAGACTAGAACCTGTTTTATATATTTTTAACATGAATAATTGAGTTAAATCACATGCAAAATTTGTAAAGATAATATAATTTTTTCATATAAGTACATTTTTTTAATTTTTTTTTTTTGTTAGACCGTTTTAATTAATTGTCCAGTTCACCATTAATAATGCCAGATTCACATTAAATTGGGAAAAGTGTTCTTTATTTGTATATTTATTTTAAATTAAAAAAAATATATGTACATATTTCTGCAATTATAGAATTACTATAGTAATTATACAATTACTATTATATTAATTACTTTTAATTTCTAAATTATTTTGACGCATGCATGTACATTTTTTTTTTTTTTTTTTTTAGTATTTTCCAACCGATGATGTATTGCCCTGAAGCCATATCAGTCTGATGTTGCAATCTTTAACGTGCCGGGTCCTCGTGATCTGCGGACAAATTTTAGCTATTGCATTTGTCTGTAAATTACTTGGAGATGTTATCTTAAAGATTGCAACATCAGACTGATATGCCTTCAGGGTAATGCATCATCGGTTGAATTATCCGTAAGGACCGAACTGAATATAAAATTGTTAAAAATAAGAATTTTCAAGAAATAGTTTGGTTTGATTATTATAAATTGGTATTTCTTTCGAATTTGCAAGATATCGATCATGAAGACAATATGAATCAGAAACATATTTTTATATCACCTGTTAATTCAAAACCTAATTTAATTAATAAAAAAACTGGAATATTTATTGGACTTACTTTAGATCCCAAGTCAGTACTAAATTTACGTTCATGAAAATGCTTTTATGTAGATGATTTTTGACACACCCAATATATCTTATCACAATCCTGGATCACTAAAACAGGAGTCCAAGGAATGTTACGCATAAAGAGATTATTGCTACATATAAGATTTAATCTTACATCACCAGCTTATAGTTAAACCAAAAATGTCTTTGTACCAGAAGGATTGTTATTGAAATCTTCTACAATAGCAGACCTCTTTTTAACTGTTACAGAGCCAGATATAAGATCTAGTGTCGATATAAGATCTAGTGTCTGAACCTACCCTGGCACCTGTCTGAGGAGTGTCAAAGCATGAAACCATGGTCAGGGGTTTTTGGGGGGGTTCCTGACAGAGATATTTTAAATGCTTTCTCTGGCTAAGCATTTATCACAAAGCTTGTTGAGGAATTGGCAATCCTCATTGTTTATAACTTACAAGCTTAAGAGAATAGGGTCATGTGATCTATGACTCTTATTTTGACTATTTAAGTTGGCTGAAATCTCATTTTCTTCTTTCATTATTGAATTTACACTTTTTGAATAAATTCTTTTTTAAAAAGAAAAATAAGTTATTTGAATTAAATAAAATGCAGTTATTACCATTGCTGAAAATAATATAATAAATGAAATTGAATTTCAATCTTTTTAACAATACATTTCTGAAATGATATCTTTAGAAGAAAATCCTATCCAAAAAGGGTATCCCGCATAAAGCTAAATTATCTGTAAAGAAATTCTTACCCTTTTTTAAACCTTGATAAACAAAAACAACAATAAGAAATGCTATTTAAGCATCCTTAAAGAATAAGAATTTAGGTGAGAAAAAAATTTTTTTTTTGTACTTTGATTGTTCACCATTATTAAATTTTTATGATTTTAAATTAAATTTAAAACATTTTTACCTTTCATATATATTAAATAAATGCATTAAATAACCTCCACATCACCACGCATTATTTTGAAAACAGATGAATAAAGGTACAAGAAAGACAAATGGCCCCATGCATTTGATGCTGAACCAGAACTTGTTAGTTGATCTACATCATCATCTCTCATACATAGCTTTTTCATGTGTTCAGGTATTTACCAAGAGTAAATGGCAATATTTTGATTTACAAGTGGTCACATCTCTCACACCATCTACTCTAAGTTAATACAGAAATGATTATCACTAATCATTTTTAAAACAAGATATTGCCTCTATCCCAAATATAAACTTTAAACCTCAGTTAAAGATTAATATATCTGCTTTTTTAATGATACACACACACATGTGGAGATATTCATATTTTTCTTTCCCATGTGCAATATAAATGTATTAAATAACCTCACCACCACCACACACTCTTTTGAAATCATATGAATAAAGGTACAATAAAAGATAAATGACATCCAAGATACTAATTTGCTGAACCAGCACTCATCAGTTGGCCCAAGTCACCATCTCTCATATATATCTTTATTCTATGCACAGTATTTATCAAATGCATGGGCTTTGAATGTTCCATCATCATATTTTTAATGAAATGGAAGGCTGAAGAGTTGTGTGTTGGGTAGTTTGAAGCCTGTCCATTAAAGTATGAAGATCGGCTATCTTAATATAAAGCTGAGCACTGATTGTATATATGTATGGAGATGGTAATCTGGACCAACTGATGAATGCTGGTTTAGCACGAAATAGGAATATTGGTGATTATTTATCTTTTCAATATGTGTGTAATCAGGTGGGTCAGCAATATGAGATGGTATGGAGAGTTGAAGGTCGTGTGATAGTCTGAGTTCGAACGCCGCATACATTACACACACACACATATATATATATATATAAGTTTAAGCCTGTATAGTGTATTAATTCACAAATATTAAATAATTATTTTTTTAAAAAAACTTAGCTATTTGTAAGTCTACAGCTATTAAAAATACCACACAGAGTCGCTATTTAGTAATACAATGTTGTGAAGAAATTATTGATCTGCTAAAGAAAACAAACAGATTGGACCTTTAAAAGGGGTTCATATAAGTCGAAGTGCAGGAAGTGACCAGGCTTAGCCACAATCCTTCACCCTTGCAATTTTCCAGAATTTGCCACTATATGACTGTGCAAACTATGTGAAACAGTTGAGCATTTACTTATAAACAAAGAAAACATAGTTATATAATGAGAAATTATGAGATATTCTTAAAGTGTTTTGAAAATAAAATTTTATCGGAAAAGTAATCAGACGGGAAGTGTAGAAATTACATCGTGGAATAATATTTGTAATGCAGTAAGTTATTGAGCAAACACGTTTTATTTTTTGATTATTTGGTAATTTATTGGCTACGGAAGAATTGATAAAGAAATGTTAGTTTTATTGACTTCATAATCTCTGACGTTGAAATAAAAAGATAATAAAAAAGAAACACATACAATTTGTAGTTTTCAAATATTTTAAAATTTGTATTCATCTGCCATGCATTTACTGCAAGTTTTTTTTTTTTTTTAAATGTCATAAATCTTTTGATTTCCTCTGTTTTGATCGCATTATGCAATTTTTTAATACTTTAATTATAATACTCCTAGATTATCATAAGTTGACATATGAATGAAGATAAAGTATTACTTAGCGATGCATGAATTGCTGCAAAACTACGGGAGACTATTTTGACATAAACAATGATTTATACGATTTGAAATAATATGGATTTTATTTCGTAAAGTGTGTATAGATTAAAATCATTGAAAAAAATTAGAAAAGCTTAATCTAAAATTTCATCAGGTAAAATAAATTTCCTCTTGAATATTTTTCTCGCCATCTTTTCTCACAACTAATATTTATTAGTAATTGTAACAAAAATGAATGATTAGAAAAAAAGATTTTATTTGTTTTATTCTGAATTTAAATAAATAATTATTAAGAATTTTTTACTTAGTTTTGAGAAAATATGCCTATATAATATAGTGGTGAACTCACCCGCCTATCACATTTAAGGTCTTGGGATTAAACTTTGGATAGAATAAAACTGATCTTTTTTTTTTTCAGGTTTTAAATAGGCTTAAAATTTGTCATTGGGCAATCGAGCCATATCTAATTATGCTTATTATCAAATCATCATCATCATCAACCATTATCAATCCACTGCAGGATGAAGGTCTCTCCAAGTTCAATCCATCTCCGATCTTTAGCTTCTCTTCTCCCCATCACCCCTGCACACTTTCTTATTTCAACCATCCATCTCACATGTGGTCTCTTTCTGGGTCTTTTACAATCTTTTGGAATCCAGTTTATCCAATATTAATCAGTAAATGGGTGTTAATTTTTACACAAAACCTGCACATAGTAATTGGAAAGCATACATGTGATCTTCTTCACTAAAGGTTATTGAGAAGAGAGTTTTCATCTATAATATACTATTAGAAGAATATTTAACCATCTTTTATCTTTGTGTGTGTATATATATAAATAATAAAATATTTAAGCCATGATGCAATGTAAAATTATATTCCATAAACGTGTATAGACAAATAATGCAACTAGTGATGATAAACTTACAAAAAATGCTACACAAGAAATTCAAAGCAGAACATCTTCATCATAGATACATTTTGATTTTAAAGTGTCAAATTTTTAACACGTCATCAATCACTTTAGTTAAATCCATTAATCTGTTTCTAAGTTAAATATTTTTGCATTTCAGAAAGAATTTTATTTATCAAGTGAATTAAAAGTATCAAACATCTGAATCCAAACAGCTTCACTTATCAGGTGATTTAAAGTATCAACCATATGAATTCTACATATTTCACAATCAGTATCACTTATCAGGTGAGTTAAGGTAACAAACACATGAATCTATGCAAATATATGAATGTATTTATTTCACAAACACCTGACTCTATGCATTTCACAAACATTCTCACTTAGCAAGTGACCTAAGGTATCAAGCACCTGAATCTATACACCAAAAAAAGTTTACATATCAGTGAGTTAAGGTATCAAACTCATGAATATATTTGTATTTATATATTGGACTGTTTTCATCATCTGGTATTGAGTATTGAATATCTTGAGAAAAAATTAACTTTATTTAAATTTTCAAAGTACATTCAGTTGTTAATAATAGCACACAGGTTAGTATATGTACAACATTTCAAGATGTAATACTTCTCTCTTCTTCAGGTGTTCATGAGAATTGAACATGGGCACTGAGATTCTTGAATATTGAATTTTAAGGTAACACTTTAATCAATTGAGCCATCCTGCCAAATGCAACAGTCAGTAGAAATTTCACATCTATGAGATTCCTCCTGATTTCTTCACTTTTTCCTAAAGGCAAATTTGATTAGTGATTTCCATACATTATGGATAGTCACATTAAGTTGGCTTATGGGGTTATTTACCATTGTCATGTGAGATGTTTAAATTTTCTTTTTTGTACCTTTCCTCTCTATTCATTATTATTGTTTTTTCCCAATTGAACATATGTTCATTGGTACATCCATAGCCTGCTATCTGAGACACATGCATTTTCTCTCTTACAATCATCAGTTTGTGCTCTTGCAATTGCTTTTCAATGTGACAACTGGTCTCACCAATATACATTCTTTCTTATACACATGGTATTTCATAGATGCAGTTTTTGTTTTTCAGCAATTCAAGTTTAGACTTTGTAGACATTAGAATTCCTCATAGTGTAGTATGGCTATGGAAAGCTATCCTGATATTATACTGATTACAGATTTTTCTAAATGTGTCTGTTAATTTTGGTATATATGCATATATTACACTACCAATAATTGTTCTTTCTTTTGATAATTCTTTATGTTGTTTATTTGAGGTTTTACTAATAACAGCTAATGGATAACAATTTTTCATAAGAGTTTGTTTAATATGGATCTTTTCTTGTTACAAAACACTGGTTTCTGTATATATTCTAACCTGTGTGCTATTACTAACAGTTGAATGTACTTTAAAAATTCAAATAAAGTTAAATTTTTCTAAAGACATTCAATACTCAATATTGAATGGTGTAAATAGTCCAATATACACCTTCAGAAAAGCACATGAATGTATGAATTTCGCAAACAGTCTCACTTATCAGGTGAGCTAAGGTATTAAACACCTGAATCTTTACATTTCACAGACATCATCACTTGTCAGATGAGCAAAAGTATTAATCACCTTAATGTCATCACTCATATTACAAGCCTGATATTTATGCCACTATAACACTGTAATATAGAGTTAAGGACTGGTTCTAACACACTTTTAACACTTTATGGAAAAGGGAATAGGTGTTGCACTGCAGGTAGATTTTCAAGTTTTGTTGGAGTTTATTAAAGTATCTCTCAGCAGAACTATCATATTGCAACTATCCAAGTATAAAGAAATTCAATTCTCTATTATTGTGCATGAATTTAAAAAGCAATCTGCATGTATCAAGTGATCTGAAGATTATAAACACCCGGATACTTACGCCTGTATTGGAAACTGAATATTCATCCATTGAACTACTCTTACAGAATGTATGGACTGTCAAATACATGCATAGTGAGAAAATAATTGTCTAAATTTCTTTGCTGGTGCATGGTTGTGATATGATGGAATACATGAGATACATACTAATAAAAGTCCAAAACTTTGAAAATTATTTATAAAAATTTAAAGAAGTAGTATGTATACAACATAATAATCTTCACAAAAACAATTACATTGCTCTACCATCGGTCATTATAAATTTGAATCAAAGTGAGGGTTGAATTATTCCTGTAAGAAAAGCAAGCTTAAGATATTTTTTAAGTAGCCATCCCATCTAGATAACCATTTTGTAAAAGTATCTGCACTTCTGCTTACAAGTTAGCATATAGCTGTCCTAGAACTATTCTTACCTTCAGATTGCGATTCAAAATTTTGTCAGGTGATTAATGAAGATTATAATTTTATTGTTAGAAGGATAGTGTGATTATAGGATGCTAAAACGGATTTAGTCCCTCAGGTTTTATTTAAAAATTAATTTCCTTTACCATTATCTATGCGTACTCTGTGTGGTTTTGATACAGTGGTTGAGTGTTAGAATGGGGAGCAAAAGGACCTCAAATTGAATCCAGTTCCAGCACTTTTTGCACTCAAATATTTTACGAATTTCCGAATACTAAGTCATTAAATTATTTTTATCTATCTATTTACATTACTACATACCAACCTGTGTATCTACTTATCTACCAATCTAACTATCTACCTACCTACCAACCAACCAGCCTACTTAATTACCTATCCACAATCGATCTATCTACATATCTATCTATTTAAGTATATAAGTTTAACAGAAAATACCCATACACAACATACTATATATATATCAATTAAATTTAATAATACGAACTAAAATAATTTTTATTCCCAATAAAAGCCTAAGGTGGGATTTAAATTAACCAGACCTGTGCAAATAGTTTATTGACGTAAAATAACTGCCAGTCATTTCATTCGATTTGGATATAAACTAATTCAAACTAAAATGTACTTAAAAGCACACAATTTATTAAAATATTTAAAATAATTTAAGCATCATATTTTAAAAATCAATATTTCGCATATATAGTCTTTTTTTTATCGCATTGAGATATCGATAGTCTTTTTTTATCGCATTGAGTTATCGATAAGCGCAAATAATTGTAAAATAAATTATTGCATCAATCGCAGCTCTTATAAAATATAGATACTTTTAAGTATTTAAAAATATATAGTACAGGTACACAATAAAAGTAAGATGAACTGTCTAGAAATAAGTTGCTCGATCAAATAAATGGTGAGTTCCTATGGCTTTTAGTATAGCATCAAGTCGGCCAAATATGGCCTAGCTATTTTTATTCTCTGATTTTTAATTCCTTTTGCTTTAGTTTTATTCTCAGACCAAAGTAGATATAATTATCCAACTTTTAAATTATGCATATAATAAAACAACAACATTGGAATTAACTCTTTAATTTTTAATGTTCTAATATAAAAATAAATAAAAGTTAAAACCAGTTTATGAGATGGCTGAGGATTTTGAATAGCATTTGTAGTAAATGATATTCTAAAGCACAATGATGTTATAAATTGATTATAGCTTTTACTTATTTAGACTGATATGTTAAAAATTTATAGAATTAATTCTAGTGTTTTATAATATTACATCTTAGTATATGTATATTATATATTATTTGTTATATCTAGAAAGAGACAACATGTGAGATGCATGGAAAAACTAACAAAGTGTGCTGTGATTATGTGGAGGCTAGAGATTGGAAAAGATAGAGTGAACTTGGAGAAACCTTCATTCTGCAGTGGATTGATAATGGTAGAAAATGAGGATGATGATATATAACCAATTAAATTAACTTATAGTGCTACACATTGTATCCATAATCTCATAATCTAACTGACTTAGTGAAAGGAATTAGCTTGGCTTTTCTCTAAACAATATCATTTTGATGGTTAATAAACAATGATTTTGATATTTACATTTGCAACATTTCACTTTGTGGCTTCTTATGTTAACAGTTCTATGTGATCTATTAATTATTTTCAATTGCACTACAAGACTGTGTGTATATGTATGGAAATAACTGCAAATAATCAGATAAGCAAGAAGTTTAAACTTATGAATGTTCTCCAGGAATAATAGTCCTCTAGCTCAAATGTTAATAAAAGGTTTATTCTAAGAAATATATAGTGAAAGAAAGTACTCTGGTGTCTTTTGCTTTGAAATGATAGCTTGCAAGGTGAGTTCAAAGTCATAACTAATTCATTTGACTGGTTACATATTTTCTTCTAATATACTTCAAATAGTCAAATTTCAGGCTTAAATATTGTACCCTAATGTTACCTTCTTTCTAAAATTTAAAACAATAATCAATTTTAGACAAAAATGAAATAAATTTTATTCAATGCAAAAATTTTAATCCTTATAAAATCTTATCAAGTTTTCTTCTCTTTTACAATTACATGACAATCTATTCCGGTGGTAAGCAACCTTTTTACATTTGCGACCCTCATACTCGAACAGAAATTTTATGACTCATTATATGTTATTACCATCCTATTATAAGCCTAAAAGAATAGTAATAATAAAAGTCATTTTACCACATACAAATATATATAGATTCTTTCTTGCTACAAATATATATCATCTTTGCTATTATCTTAATAATTTTCTTAATGTTTGGTTTTTATTACCCCTTTATCCATTAAAAATTTTAATTTCTCTCATGTACATAAAAATGATAAACAGGGTTTAAAAAACATTCAATTGCAAATCTTCTAACAAAAAATAAATATGATAAATGTATACTAATACTTGGTTCTTAATAGATCTGTAGCAATTACAACTTTTTTAGTTTGTTTTAGAAAATATGTATATTCAAGAACGTCAGGGGGATATTAACACTAAGAATAAAATTCCGAGAGTAAACAAGAGAAATGAGAGTAATGTAGGCAAAGTTCCGATATAATGGGCTGTTTGTACAATACGGTTTCGAATATAATAAAGAAAATGTTTAAACACAAAAGTGGTCATATACACAAGAGCAAGGAAGTGTTTAAACAAAAAAGTGGTCAGACACTCAATAATGAGTTGAGAAATTTTCATGTATTTTTAAAAGGTGTTTAGGCTTTTGTTTATTCAATTAAAAATTGATTATCCTACATAAGAACTTTTCAAAATTTTCACAACCCCCAATCATTTTTCTGCAATCCATTGAGGGATTGCGACCCACAAGTTGTGTACTGCTGATCTATTCTATAACAATGCAACCCAAGTGGACATTATTTATATATATAAAAAAAATAGAGCATGCGCGAGGCAGCAACAAGACAGGTCATGTAGCCGCCTCTTATGCTAAATAACATAAAGTTTTAGTTAAAATCAAAAATTTAAAATGGGGAGAAAAAGCAGGAAGAATGCGGAAATCATAGTAAGTAATTATGAATTAATGACAATAATAATGAGATCGAAATGAATCAAATTGATAAAATTATGAAAAGCAATAGTAAAATGGCCGATAATGCTTGTAAAATAAAACGTAATCTAAGAAAATATAATAGTAATCCTGAATTAAACAAGTTAATAGATGGAGTTAATCTTAATAGCATATACGGGAATATGGTAGCAAATGCACAACCATTGCTGTCAAAAAATGAGAAAAGCAATCCATCGGTATTAAAAAAAAAAAAATAGTACATGATGAAAGCTTAAATGATAACGTTAATAGTGAGAAAGCTGATTGGAAAATATCATGCAAGCATAAAAAAAGGAGGACCGATAGCTACAGTAATAATTCACAGGATGACTTAGCAATCATAACACAAGCAAATAATAACATTTCAGAAAGAATAAAATTTAAAATTACGGAAAATAAATTAGAAAGTGAACAACAAATAAATAATAATAGTAAAAAAATACAATTCGCAGAACTTAATGATAATTATTCGGAAATACGGAAAACAAATAAGCTTGGTTCAAGAGCAATCGTAAAACTAAATGCATATTGGAAAAAAATATTCATCAATTGTATGACACCAAATACGTCCATTTTAAGTCTAATTATTCAAATGAATGATAATACAGGTGAACACATTTTGGACAAACCGGATATAAATGAGTATTTGAAGATACTTGATGCTAATGGATTAATAGACACAGTCAAACATACAGCATTTTTCCCACTAGAGGGTTCGTGTCAATCGAATATATTAATAAGGATCAAAAAGAACGAGCTGAAAATTTAATTAAAGAAATGCAAGGATGAAAAATCTACTATGTATCAAAGGAACCGAACCCTTTGATATACGGAAAAATATTACACACACCACCCAGCTTCAATATAGAATACTTCAAATCTCAAATGGATAATTATGCTGAAGTGATAGAAATCGAAAGAGAGATGACACCAGGTATAGCTTATAAAATACCTACAAATGCATGGAAGATTATAATGAAACTAAAAAAAGGAATAACGAAAGAACAAATACCACATAAGATATTAAAAGACCAAATGCCAATTTCCATAATAATAAGGGGTAGAATCCCTCTATGCTTTAGATGCAACAGAGTTGGTCACATAGTGGCAGAATGCGAAACCGGAAATTGTGTTAAGTGCAATAAATTTAATAGAATGAATCACCTATGTAATATTGGAAATAATAAGTCATGGGCAAACATAGTGAATAGTGAGAGAGAAGGTGATAAGTTGTATGAATATGAAACAAATATTGAGCAAAATAAAGAGCTGAACTTAAATATTAATGAACCAATGTCAATGGAAATAGAATCAGTAAAAGATAGTCCCAATAACATTACAGATGAGACAAGATCAGATGCAGATGTAAATATAGTAAATGTGCATATCACAAAGAAAATGGAAATACCTACCAACAAATGAAAAGATAGTAATAAAGAAATTGTTAATAAAGATATAAAAGATAACAATGAAACCAACAATGATAGCACTAATGTTAAACATAAAAGATTACAAATATATAGTGATCTTAATCAATCAAAATCAAATGATGATTCAAATGAAAAAGGAAAAGATGACACAATTACTAGATTAAAGGAAAATAAAGAAACCCCAATTATGTTAAATAATGAGCAGGTCACTTAATATATTATCAATAAATATAAGAGGAATAAACAATCAAGATGAAGCCGAGAAAATAGTAGATTATATAGCAACTCAAAAATATGAAATGATAATGTTAACAGAAACAAAGATAAGTAATAACACTCCTATATGGATCATAGAAAAACTATCAAAAAAGAATATATTTCTGTTCAGGCCCAATGTTAGATCCTCACAGGGAGTAGCAGTACTAATAAATATGCACTCTGGAATAAGAAAAATACAAATAATGGATTTGCAAACAAATCACATAGTTCTGTCGTTTGTTATTTATAATGAGCAACATTATTTGATCGTGGTATATTCTATAGCAAAGGGTAATGACATTTCAAAGATTATTCATGGTGTACAGAACAAACTGATGCAAAAGCCAGGTATTGTGATAATGGGTGGTGATTTTAATTGTTCATACCAAAACATTCCTAAAACCTTAGAACATAAGTTGAGGGATATGTCACTGTTTCCACTACAAATGAAGTATGGAGATAGTGCTTACACATTTTTCAGCAGTAGATACACTTCGCTAATAGATCTATTCTTTGTTTCGGCAACTAAAGTTAGTGATTCTATTATTAGCACATCACTTATTGCGTTTTCCGACCACCTAAAAGTACAACTACAAATTAATAATTATGTAAGAAACAAAAAAATATATTCATACACAGTAAAAAAGAATATTAAAAGCCAAATCATATTTTCAGTTGACCAAATATCAAACATTATAATCGTTACAAACTATTACACAAGACTTACCAAATTACCTCCATGCATTGCATGGTATAAAATAAAGAAATACATATCAGACTTATGCTATCAGAGTGAGGATAGTAAATTATCTCAGAACCAAATAAAAATAGAATCCATGAAATTCATAAAATACTACAGAATATTTCTAGCATAAGTCCTAATCACGAATTAATCAATAAAATGCAACTAGAATACAATAAAATATACAATCTGATACAACAAGAAACTTATACATTAAGACTACGGAAATTAGTCCCAGGAATGAATCACATATCAAAACCAGTGATTAACTATAGCAAAATCTATATTCCACATACAAAGGGCATTGCTTCTGTAGAGACAACAGAGAACATTGTGGCATCTGGAGATGAGGTTGATGAATACATGGTCGAAAAGCTAAAGGTGAAGTTTGGCTGTTGAGTAGCAGGCATTGATAGATATGAGGGAGTGGCCATAGAAAACACAAAGGAATATATAACAGTTCAAGAAATAATGGATGAAATTAATAGGTTGAAGTTGCAAACGACAATGGCAAATGACTCTATACCAGCCTCGGTCTACAAACAAATCAATTATGTATTGGCAGGTGCAATGTCAAAATTTTTCAATCAGATGTGTAGTGAAAGGATTGAATGGCCATACATAAACAGCAGAATAATTTTCAGCATAAAAAAAGACAAATCAAAACAAATTCCAACTATCGAAGACCTAAGAAACATATCCATAGAAGATATTGATTCAAAAATCTTGGCACGAATACTACTTAAAAAATTGAATAACGGTAAAAGATAAAATATCATCAGTGCATCATGCAGTTAAGGGCAAAAGAGCCATAAATGCATCTATAAGAATACAAGAAGCAATAAAGTATGCAAAGGAACTTAAGCTAACACAGTACTATGCAATACAAATAGATTTTAAGACAGCGCTTGATCTAGTTAACTGGTCATATCTAATAAAAGCCCTGAGAAATCTGATTAAAGAAGACAAATATCTAGAGAACGCTATAGTGAATTACACAAGAAATAGTAGAATGTCATACAAAAACTATATGCGCAGATCTGAATTTTTCATACCAGAGAAAGGTATTCCCCTAGGATCACCATTGGCAGCCCTATTATTCGCAATTTATGTAGACCCAATGATTAAAGAAATAGAGACATTGGTTAATGGAATCTATATACCGCATTTGGGTGTCACAATAGGAGTCACCGCATTTATTGATGACATCGTAATAATAGTAGAAAATAGTTATAATATTAATGTAGTGATGAATGTGCTAGAAAAGTTTCAAGAAATTACAGGTTCAGTAATTCAAGATAACAAATCAGCAGCATGGCAATTGGCAACGGGTAAAAGAATACCATCCGAATTTATTGCTCAGCCAAAGTCATTCCCTGGACTGCCGATATATAT
The DNA here is from genome assembly GCA_028023455.1 of Epiperipatus broadwayi. Taxonomy (NCBI): domain Eukaryota; kingdom Metazoa; phylum Onychophora; class Udeonychophora; order Euonychophora; family Peripatidae; genus Epiperipatus; species Epiperipatus broadwayi. Next base: position 2,558,815 of record JAQFVV010006364.1, on the reverse strand, counting down.
GTCAAAGACACGTATGAATGGTTACTTAAATCAACTAATTATAAATAAAATCGAAGATAGGATCAAAAACTTCACACCGTTCAAGTTGTATGAAGTGACCAGAACACAATTGTTCAATGCAATTGCAACAGGGGTCCTTAGTTATTACGGACCATGGGTCAAACTATATAATAAAACAATCAGTAGTATAAACCAGATGGCAAAAAAATTCATCTGGGGAAAGAAATCTAGATTACTATCAACAGCAATATTACAGTTACCCATTAATGACGGAGGATTAAACTTAATTGATCCAAAGGTATATGTAGATTTTATTACTGCAAGAACATATTTAAATGTTATTAAGGATGGATGTTTCAGCCCGCCAATGGGAGATATAAAAATATACAGTGAAATAGGTAGGGAGAGAAGATCTTATTTAGCAGATATGTTCATAGCATATAAGGACATACAAGATGACCTAAATGTACAAAATTTGGAAGGAATTAGATACAAAGACATGAGAAGGGAAGTAAAACCTCATGAAAATTCGTGGATAAATTGCTCAATGAAAGGGGTACTAGTTAAATTCCATTCAATTTATACACCACAGACATATATGAAATTCATATTCAAGTTGATCAATGGAATTTTACTGACCACAACATACATTAATAAAAGATTGGGAATGAGCTTAGAGGAAACTTGTTCATTTTGTAAGAATAAACGTGAAACATTTCAACACTTACTAGAAGAATGCAGTGAATTTGGGAAGCTAAGATACAGAGTTTTCCACACCCCAATGATAAATCTTAAAATACTACTGAAGCAAAATGTATTAAGATTCAAACCTCATAACGCAATGGTGATAATGCATGCATTGAAAACTATATGGACAATCCGGTGTTCGTTAATCTTTGATAACAAAAAGTTTAACTGGTTGAAGAAACTTGACAATGATTGGGACAACTATTTTGATAGGTGTTTAAAATACTGGCCAAAGAAGATTATGGAAAAGGTATGGGGAGGGTCCGCTATGACTGTTTGTGAAATGTGGGAGTAAAGGGACACACATAAAGAGAAATAGGACAGAAAATATGTAGAAGTTCTTCCAAGAAGATTTGTGACGAATAACTCTGGGATTGAACAGGAAAAATGTTGACATATCAACAATGAGAGTATTATAGATTTGAATTGTGGTGCTTCGGGGGGACAGGATCGGTAAATTTGACATAGTAGCACAAGGTGAATCAAAACTAATTTGTAGATATTTAATGTACATATGTAAACATTTGTCTAATAAAGTTTATTACTTAA